>JASANB010005851.1:0-45085 GCA_030248155.1 Sabatieria punctata | reverse complement strand
TAGTTTGCATTTTTGCTCTGGTTCAGTGATGTGAGATGTGTTTCTTCCGGTATTTTTTTCCTACCGGAGTTTTCCACCGATAAGACAGGGTATTAAAACCGAAAAATGCCTAAATTTTGGGTCACAATCTTGTACCTATTATAAACCCCTCGGTTTTGTAGGTGGAAAATCTATATTTTAGAATTAAAACTCGATATTTTACATGAAAAGCATGAAATACACTGGTTTTGATTTTTTGGAACAACTGACTGTACGTTTAACTCTGAATAGCTCAGTTTTAAACAAATTTTAAAAACTTAGGCGCGCTATCTAAACCTATCAAATAAAGAATTTTACCAAGACTACGCAGTTTTTAGAACGATTCTTGAACGACTTGAGTTCAAAAACTCCATATTCATTAGTTATCTTGTAAAAAATATACTTGAAAACACAGGATTAATTTGCCTTGACCAGGGTCTTATATCTGGAAAATGCCCTCGACAGACCCTGCTTTCTGACTACCTACGAATGAAAAAAACCGGGATATATGCTATATTGGGTCTTATAATCCGAAAAGGAAATCCAGTTATTATAAGACCCGGGTCTTGGCAAACCGAGGTGTCAAGTAGGTGGAAACTCCGGTAATGGTTTTTTCCTAAAGGATGTGGAAAAAACATAAACAACTGCGGAAAAAAACGCAAGCTAAAAGTACCTAATTTATGTCATCTTTCAGTTAACATATGGACTTTTGCGATGTATAATAGCCCTCATTACTGACTCTAAACTGTTAGAAAAACAACAGAAAAGACAAAATTTAGTAATCTAAAAGAAAAAGGCAAAGTGGTTGTAGGAAAATTTGTGACACAGCGTTTGAGTTAATGGAGCCCTGTCAGAGACTGCTTTACGGCTGTTTCGTGATTTATATCTCAGCAAGACGGGTATATTTCTGTTCGGAAAGGATTCAGGAAGGCGCTAGAAAGCAATAGCAATCATAAAAACCAGGCTACAGTGATACTCAGAATTGTTTGAGTTTTTTTCCACGATTTTGGAAAACCGGAAAAAACTGGAAAATCAGGCCGAGAGTTTTTCGGAAAAGTATCCCTCCCTGCTCCTGTTTACGTTTAGCTAATCTTCTGACGCAAGAGGGCGAGGAAACCTGTAGGGACGTTGTTTTAGTAGAGATCGAGCGTACTTACGTTGCCGAAAGCTGTCCTTGGAATAATCTACGTCTACGGTAAGTCGTTGGCAACCCGGGTCTACACTCCAAGCGCTGGTTAGAAGAACTAGCAATACCGTTTCCACCAACATAACTTATCTTTGCTTTGCACAACAAGCAATTATTGAGAACGGTTGTCCAGTCAATGACAAGGCGGTGATTTGCTCTGTTTTAAGTGCGTCGGCAATGGTAGCTGTTACCAACAATAATCATACTGGTGCCAGATGCTTCTAGTATAGGTGCACCATCATCGTCTGCCAAACAGAGAATACACATATCAACATTGTCAATCGCTTACACAACTTTTCTACGTCTACGGTCATACTATACACAGAGACAAACACAGCTAGGGCAGAATCGAAAGTCTTCATTGGTTGTAGACTGCAAACTCGGCTACTGGGTATTGGGGCAATAGGTATTGGGTGCATTGGGGTGTTTTCTAGGTACTTGAACTGAAAAACTGACCTGTAAAAATTGAAAAGATTGACCGATGATTTGGTATAGAAAGCCGTTTTTGCTTTATAAACTAAAGGTTAAGAATGTCTGTCTGTACTGTCCAATACTGTCCGCTTTTCTAAGTAGTACACTAGTAATTAGTGCAATTTCTCTGTTCTTATCTAAGATAAACGTTTGTGATTCAATTGAAATTTGTCATTTTTAGTGATACAGAATGTATAATGCATTAGTACTGTACCAAGGGGGTGCGTGTCTGGAACACCCCTTTCCGGTGGAGTACGAATAAAAAATCCGCAGAAAATAAGGAACAATGTAATACAGTAGATCATTTACGGACTAAAACTGTAAATTTCTGCTTACCTTTTCGCTCCAGAACGGCTTCTAAATGCTTGTTTAACGGCTAATCTTTCAAAATTTCTCGCCCTAGTTGGACAATGGCCCAACCAGGCCTCTTCGAAATTTTAGTCCTTGTGAAAGAAATACTGTGTACCATACATGTAACAGGTCATCCGCCGATGGGGGGAGGGGGGTTGGGAGGGTCGGCGCCGGCCGGGGGGTCTGAGCCACAATTTTGGGGGAGGGGGTGGGCACTAAAAAACGCTCAAAAATCGAAAAAGCGCAATTTTTTGGCTAAATATTGCCAAAAATCGCTAATTTGGGCTGAAATACAGCTAAAAAGTGCTGTTTTGCAGGCGATTTTGGCAATTTTTGTGTGTGAAATTGTAAATAATTGCAAAAATTTGCTCGAAAATTTACTTGCCAGAAAAATCGGAGGGGGGGGGTCGGTGAAATCGTCTCGGGGGGGGGGGGGGGTCCCCCACCGGGGGGGTCTGGCCGGTTTCGGGTGGGGGGCAGACCCCCCCAGACCCCCCCTGTTACATGTATGCTGTGTACAAAACTGGAATGTACTTGTTCACTGAAATGCAATTTTTCGCTCAGCTACGCAAGTATTGGGTATTGGGTATTGGGGATCTCACAGGTATTGGGATTGGGTATTGTTCATTGGGGTATTGCGTTTTTCAGTTATTGTTCGCACTCTAATTGGTTGCATCAATTTGTCCCACGGTTTTCAACTTAAATGGCAGATTTCTTTCAAGCCATCGGCAGTGCAGTTTTCCCCAATTGATGGTGCCAGCCAAGCCAAATCGGTTCGCCCCATCTGTTCAACTGAACACAAAAAGCGACCGCTGCTGGAAATCTTATAAAACAAGAATCGAAAGGTGCGAGCCAGCTGCTCACAAGTTCAATGGCAAAATGACTCAACTGACTGCTGTTGCTGAGTGTGAGGACGAGTTGAGTAGAATGGATACGTTTTGTGTCAGACTCGACTTGACGCACTTCCAGCCGGAAGAAGTGAAAGTGAGAATTCACGGAAAACTGCTGGTAGTCGAGGCGCATCATCAATACCAGGACGAGCAATGCGGCTTTCTGATGCGATCTTTCGTCAGACAATTGATACTGCCGGATTATGTGGAGAGTGAGAAACTCAGTTCCAGATTGGTCGATCGAATGCTACTGATTGAAGTTCCCAAAACTGAACTTGAACCGAAAGGTGTCACTATTCCCGTTGTATTTGAAGAGGGTGATGTTTGTCTCTGAACATATTGTAGGCACATGGATTCGTTTACTGAACACTTTTAGCTTGTGCAACTCTAATGTAGTTTTTGAAGACATAACAAGTTTTTGTCAATCTGGCTCAAAGGTGCAATTGATTATTAATTTTAGCTAACCCCTAGAGTTTAGCCGGCGAACGTGCGTAGAGATTCGCGTTGTGACATGACTGCATGCATTGTCCTGAACAAAATCTGCACTAGCAATTTGCATTCTGATGCTCAAACTACGTAGGTACCTGAGCAAATCATGCATTGCATGACAAAACTGAACAGGTGGTTTATGTAATAACTTGACTATTTACTGAAGGCACGAGCGACTTTGGGACAATCAAATATACCCTGCCCAAAGAAGAATATGAACTTAACTGACCAATTCACAAGCCATGAGTTAGTGGGATCTCTGTATATATTTTATTCGCTCTTCTTGTCCGTTCCATATTTGGCAGTTCTAAAAGTAAAGACAAGGTTTTTGTCATAATTATTGATGGTTTTAACGTGGTTTATGTCAGATATTTCGGACAGATGAGGAGCTAAGAAGCAGAAGCTGCTATACAATCATGTTTCATCTGGGAATTGCCGACATAAGTCAACTATGGCTACAAGTTTTCGCAGGAGCTGCAACCGTTTGTCAGTGTCTACCCTACGATTCTTTCTGGAACAAGGTTGACACGCTTTGACAACTGTTTGCTAATTTCCATTTCCTTTTTCATCACTGTTCCATCTTCATCGTTATATAGGTGCACGCTGTCGTGCTTACTGAATTCAGGTTTAACTTCAGTTTCAGATCCGTTTCAAACTTGGATTTAATTCAGTTTAGTTCAGGTTTACGTTTTGTTTCTATTCCCAGCTTTTGCTTCCCGTCAGTTGCCTCATTGTCATTTCTACTGTTATTTTACTGTAGTATAGTAAAACAAAAATTAGTAATACTAGTGGTATTTCACAAGTAGTAAAATAATAGTAAAAAGTAAAAATAGTAAAGTAAAAATTAAATCAAATTAACAGAGACCGTCAATAGTTAGTAAAATGAAAAGTTTACTACTATTTTACTGGTTTTTGGTGAATTCCAGCTAAATTCTTCATCAATTTTGCAATAAAAGATTTGTGGGAGCACTTTTGTCAGACGATTTGCACACGTTCTCGTCTCTAAAGTTTTTCAGAACTTTGTATCATGATCAAATTTAGCAACTATTTAGCACCAACATTAATTATTGTTGTTGTTGTTGTTGTTGTTGTAACTTTTTGTCCTTTGGACTAGGAGTAGCCAACTGCTATAGAGCAGGAAGAGACACAATTATTCATAAGATCTTGGAATTAGTGATGCAAAATTGTCCCTAATGACTAGCAAAATCGTAATAAAATAGTAGTAAAATTATAAGTTAAATAAATTATTAGTAAAACAAAAATTAGTAAAATCGGAGCTGCCTGGTAGTAAAACAAAAACAAAAATTATATTGAAGAGTTGAATTTGTAGTAAATTTTGTAAATTGTAAAATAAAAATCCAGTAGTAAAATAACAGTAGTCATTTGGCATCCCTGCTCAATAACGAAGTTATTTCACTTCCAGCCAGCTGTCAACAAATTTCTACAAATTTTTTAAGGTCTTGGGCGCCTCAATCAACGGAATTTGGATGGGCAACATGCCTCTGATCACTTTGCTGGCGTTTAACCGGTTCGTGATAGTTTGTCTGCCCGAACGCGTTAACCAACTTCGTTCAAAGGTTCTCGTTATTAAACGGTTACGCTACAAACACACAAGAAACCTTTCTTACAGCTGTTAATTGCACTTTGCTGGTTGTGGAGTTGCATTATTACAGTGTGCTTTTTAACACCGTGGTGCGGCGTCCGTTTCAACGTGCAGTTCTACACTTTTGAATACGACAGTAGTTCCTACAGCAATATGGCACAAAGATTTGAACTAGCAACTCTTGCAATACTTATGAGCCTTTTTCTAATATTCTACATTCCCATAAGTTGCTCTTTTAGTAGAACTGTAAGTTAAATCTTAGTGATCCGTCTTTTATTCTCAACTTTGCAGCGCCAGATATCGGCCGAAACTACAGGAGAAACGGCGCCTGTCCAGTTACGGATGTTGCTTCAGGTGGTCTTACTGTTTAGCATCACTTTGGCGGCCATTTTCTACTGGCACACCGCCTTGTCGTGGATGCAGAATAAAAAGTTGGCTGGAGTGGTTGGAAATCTGCTCTGGATGACCGTCAACGGAGCAAATGTGTGGATTTATTTGGTGCTGAACAAGTGAAACACTGCTAATTGGTTGGGTTTCACTAGAAAATGTACGAAATTGCGCTTACAGGTCCATAAGAGCTCTTTTTCTCAAAGTGGTCACAGGCAACCGGGTGACACCAGTGGCTGCGAAATAACTCAAATGAAAACTATGAATTTAAAATTGTATAATATTTCTGACTCTATATTTTCATTTTTACTTTTACTTTACAAACAATTTACAGTTCAAGTACGTACGTACAGATGGTTGTGACTAGCAGACATGGGCAAAGGGGCGGCTGAGGGGGGTTGCCCCCCTCAGGGTCTGACCTACCCACCCCCCTCAGGAATTTTTTTGCAAGAATTTTGTATAGAAAATTATGATAAAAATATGTCTATATTAGGTGCAAATGAGCTCAGAACAGCTTATTTTAACTAATTTTAATGAAAAATAAACCAAATAACCTTGATCTTAGCAAAAATTCGGACTTTTTTTTGCTTACCACCCCCTCAGCCCCCCCCTCAGGGGCTCCTACCCCCTCAGGAATTGAAAATTCTACCCCTCTCAGCCGAAATGCTAGCCCATGTCTGGTGACTAGGGAAATGACTGAGTTAGCCGAAAGCTGTTTTACAACTCAGCTCTATCGGTTAGTGAAAGGCGATAAATTTGCAAACTATGCGCCTCTTCGAACGATCTTGCAAATCAAGTGCATTACACTGCTGGAGCTTATTCCGCATGGGTACAACTCTTGATGCAAAACAGCTTGGCTACCTACCGGTTGTTCGTTCGGCAGAGCTAAGACTTTTTCTAATGAAGGGTTTCAATCTAGTAGAATTTGCAGAACAGAGTACAGTGGAAGCTCCATAAAAATGGGACGGTTTCTTGGTCACAGTGAACGTCCCATTCAAGGAAGTTCTACTGTACAGACAGAGAAAATTGGTTAATTATAGGGCAACTTGAATTGGCCCCCCCCACCGACCCAAAAATGCAAAGCGGCTCCAGTTCCACTACGTGCAATGTACTAACAAACTGACTCAAAAATAACCAAATTTTAGCTTAAAATTCGCTTGAAAAGCGTTTGGAAACCGAATTTGGCGTTTCCACTGCTGACGTTTAAGAGAAATCTGTGTTTTTGTAAGCCCTTTTTATCTTTTTTTCGTTTCTTTTTAGCTCTAAAACGCTATTTTGGCAGCTTAAAATAGCGAGTTTTAGTCTCTTCTTGACTGAAAAAACGTGCTGAAAACGCATTTCCGGGCGGTTTGGAGCTTTTTGAAAATTGACCCCCCCCCCCCTCTGAGCGAAGCCCCCTCCCCTCCCCTACACTGGCCAGGACCTGTTACATGTACATGTATGTTGGAAGAGAATCCCAGGCAACAGAATCGAGGGTGCCGCGGCAGCGGCAACCGGTCGAGGTTGCCGCGCCAGCGGTCTCCCTATTATGCGCGTTTTCGGTTTTACTGTTGCATTTTTACATCATATTGCGCAATCGTAATGGTTATACAAAGTACGGTATACGGTAATGATATTGATTCAGGCAATGCGGGAATTTGATTTGTTGTCATTTGGTTTAGTTGTCTGTGGGCGGTTTACACGAATATAGCAATGCTAGCCGGTATACTTTTTTACTAGAAATAATAAGAAACAATAATAATGATAATACTAATAATCGTTATATCATCACTGTCGTCTCTGTTAGTATAGTGTTGTTGGACCGGGAGTTTGTGTTGTATTGCGGTTGGGCGGCGTTGGTTGTCGTGGTTTCTATCGAAAATCGCTTGTAAATGGTGAGTCGGTAATCGGGTTGAGGAGACGGATAAGTATGATGGAGTCGGTTGCGCCTCAAAACGCAGTGTAGTGACTGATACAAGTATCAAGTTCAGAGAATACGTAATACAGTCAGGCACTTAACGCCGTTTATGGTACCGACACCATATAAGGTGCCGGTACCATATATGGTACCGGTACCGTAGGTAGTGGTACCATATATGGTACCGACACCATATAAGGTACCGTCACCATATATGGTACCGGTACCATATATGGTACCCCCTCCTTCGGGACCTGTGGTGGTACCATATATGGTACCGGTACCATATAAGGTGCCGGTACCATATATGGTACCGGTACCATCTATGGGGATGGTACCGGCCCCATCTATGGTACCCCCCCGTTCGAGGTCTGGGGTGGTACCATATATGGTACCGGTACCATATATGGTGACGGTACCATATAAGGTGCCCGTACCATATATGGTACCGGCACCATATATGGTACCCCCACCTTCGCGTTTTTCCGGTACCGGTACCATATATGGTACCACTCCGTTCAGATTTCGTCCCATATATGGTAGTGGTACCATATATGGTACCGGTACCATATATGGTACCGTCACCATATATGGTACCGGCACCATATATGGTACCGGCACCCATGGCCATGGGTAGGGGTACCATATATGGTGCCGGTACCATATATGGTGACGGTACCATATATGGTGCCGGTACCATATATGGTACCGGTACCATATATGGTACCACCACAGTCGCCGAACGTGGGGGCACCATATATGGTACCGGTACCATATATGGTGACGGTACCATATATGGTGCCGGTACCATATATGGTACCACTACCCTCGGTACCGGTACCATATATGGTACCGGCACTTTATATGGTGTCGGTACCATAAACGGCGTTAAGTGCCTGACTGTAATAAGTTGACGAAATTAGTAAAACAAAGACATATAAAGCTACGTTAATATTACAATGATCGAGTAGTTTTTTATGCGAATGGCTAAATATAGTTCGCAATAGTTTTTACGTAGAAGGGAGATATTACACCGATGGGATAGTGCAGACATGGCCCTTGATGTTTGGGCTTTGAATGCTTCAGTAGCAAAGGCAATCCGATGTTTAAGTACGGCAGTTCTAGAGATGAGACAATTTGTTTTACGGATGATGATGAGACACCGGCAGTAGGAGATTGTGGCGTTGTGTGTTGTTTGGACGGCTTTGGCTGTAGAAGATTTGGCGGTGGAGACGTAGGAGGATCGGATTTGTGCGATTGGAGTCTGATATGGTGGCGTTGCATCTAAATGAAAGAAATGAAAATAAAATGAATGACATATGGAAAATCAACAACTGTAGATTGTCATCAACCTTATCACTACACAACTGGCGCTAACAATAGCGGCGGCTAGGTAGGCAGGGGCCGCTGGATAGTGAGCGTCCAATCAATGGATAGGTACCTGACTTTGAATAGGCAAGCCGCCGCGGCTCAATGTTTAGCAAACGAGTGCATCGAACTTTTGTTTCGGCAAACTCTAGCACTGACCGGCGGATGGTTTCTCTAATCAAAAGTTGGGGGCACTGGTCTTTTTCTGAGCACTGACGGGTGGCCGGGTTGCATAATCAAAAGTTGTCTGACTGAACTGCTTTCTTCTAAAGACTGACGGGTGACCGCTTTGCCTAATCAAAAGTTGGATCCACTGCTTTCTTCTAAGCACTGAGCGGCGGCGCTTCGTCTAATCAAAGTGAGGGTGCACCGTTTTCTTGTAAACGCTGACCGGTTGGGCGGACCTTGCCTTTCCGGTAACAGGCAGATTAAGTGAATGAGGTGATATCACGGCCATGGCCAAATTGGCAGGCGCCTGCCCGAAAGCGGTGACCTATAACAAGTTACATTATCAGACACCATCTAGTAACAAGTAACTGAGTTACAGCCATACATGGGCCGGAAAAATGGGTTGGGGGTAGTCAAAATCCGAAAATTTGGGGGTGGGCCTGCCGGTTTGGGGGGTCCCGGCGAGTTTGGTGGGTGGGGTCAGGAACAAAGTCGGCTTCAGGTGGGTGGGTGGGGTCGTTTGGGGGGTCGAGCCCAAGTTGGGGGTGGGCAAACCTCCCGGACCCGCCCGCGGCCCATGTATGGTTACAGGTGGTAGCTTTTGAAAGTAGTCGTCGTATTGGCGATATTTGAGATACATGGCGTTGAATTTGCGGAAAATGGTTTCGGCTTGGTTGAACATGCCTTGCACAAATATGTCAGCTTTCTTGTCTAAGCCAACAAACTTGAACGGTTCAACCTCCTCTTCTCTCTTTCCAGCTGGACGATGTCGTGTGAGTGCGTGTATGAGTATTGGCAATTGCGTTTTAGGTGTGAATGATATTAGCATAGAGTGGTGTATACGCGGAGCTATCACCCCTCTGTTGTAAAACATCTCTGCTATAACTGGCAGGTTAGCGAGACTGGTCCGCTACCGGCCAGTGTGTGTGTAATTGTGTAATTGTACCCTTCTGCGTGCATCCGTTGTTACCCTTTCTATTTGTTATTAAAGACGGCGGTCCTTACTACTCTTATGGCTTGTTAGCACCGTGCTGCAAATCAAACTACAACTCACGCGCCGACAACCACTTGTGCCCACCGTGTCACTGGCGACGCTAGTCAATTCGCAGCTGTCGGTCACTACATTTTTCGCCACCTACTGCCAAGCCATCGGGGTGCAGTTTGGACACTGCGTATCATCGCCGTATCCTGTACTTATCGCGATCTGGTGCAGTCTGGATACTGTTCCTAAATCGCGCCGTCATTCATCACAACCGCCGATCGCTGCTGCCTGTTTTCACCAATGGGGCCGACGCAAGACCGGGACGCCGATCAAAGCCGACCCAGCGCTGTAGTCAAAGGGTACCGTTTATTGGGACGCCGATACACGCAACCGGCGACTAGCGCACGACAACCAGCCAGCCAGTCGATCAGCGCCAAATTCGAAAAAGTGGTAACGAAAAAGTGGTAACGAAAAAGTGGCAATGACTGATCAGGAGCAACGGCAGAATCCAGGACCAGCCAACCCGGTGCAGAGGAAAGCAAGATGGGCCTGGAACATCCCAGACGTCCAACCATTCTGGCCTGTCGGTAGTCCAGAACCAAGGTCATGGACCAACTTCGTATCGGAGATGGAGTTGTGGATCGAGCAACAAGAGATGAAGGAGGGCGTTCACATGACAGACCATGAGCTCAACAGCGCCATCACCAGTCGCCTCGGGCCTCAGGCGTTCGAGAGATTCAGGGACAGTGTTGGTCTGGATCGAGCAACAACAAGCCACCATGACTACAAAGAAGCACTCAGTAAGCTGTTCAAAGTGAAACGGTCTGCAGTCAGGGCCTACAAAGAGTTCACCTCCATCAGACAGCTACCCGGAGAAACAACTACAGAGCTGCTCTGCTGCCTTAGGCGGGCAGCCACTGAGTGCGATCTGCAGAACAAGCCCATCAATTACTTCATCGCTCTCCAATTGGTGTGTGCTATTGGAAGCACATACACAGCCGTGCAGGAAACGTTGCTGAGCCGTGCCGCGCCAGATCTCGGTGAGTTTACCAACCTCCTGCAAGCTGCTGAAACTGCCAAAGCAGATCAAGCTGCCATCGACGATAATGCAACAATTATGGCGATTGTTGCTGCCGCGGAGAAGCAGAAGCCAGGACAGCAGGCAAACAAGAAGAAATCGTGGGGATCGTCAGGCCAGGGTTCTGTTGGGAGGAACCCGCAAACCTACGGGTATGCCTACGGGTGCTGGCCACACCCCCACCAGCAGCAGTCAAGCTCTCGGTATGCAGTTGGCCAACAGTGTGGGAACTGTGGCTATGAGCGACACACCAGCCTGGATCAGTGTCCAGCGCGCAATCGGGTGTGCCAATTCTGCAAGAAGAAGGGACATTTTCAAAGCGTTTGCAGGAAGAAAACCCGTCAGGCAAACGTTTCACGCAAGTCAGTGGGGTCCGTTTCCATTGGTGCAGTGCAGCATGCGTTCCAGCTGAGGGTTCAAGTCCAGCCATTGGGACAGCTGCCTCAACCAATCACCTGTGCTGTGGATAGCCAGGCTGACATCTCGGGTCTACCAGAGCCGCTCATTCAGTCACTCTTTCCTGAGTTGAGGACCACACCAACTGACTGTCGCCTTCGCAATTTTGACTGCTCACATGTCAACGCTGACCTGCAGACTTTCCCGTGCAAAGTCACTCATGGCAATCGGTCAGCCCAAGCCCTGTTCTACGTCCTGCCAGCTCAATGTAGTCCTGTTTTGGGAAAGGATTGCATCCAAGCCCTGGACCTGCAACTCTCGGGTGGAGATTTGTCAGTGAAGACAATCACAGGGGCATCGCAGGGTCTTCAGTCGAGACATCAACCATCCTCCAGTCAGGGTTCAAGTGCAAAGGCACAGACCTACAAAGCGCTCATTGGAGGGCGCTACCCTGCTCTCCTCAGCCCTGAGATGGGATTGATTCCAGACCTGCAACACAGGATTGAACTGGAGCCTGACATGAAGCCCTATGAGTGCAAGGTGCGTTCAATTCCAGTCTACCACCAAGAAGGTGCCCTGAAAGCCATTCAGGAGTTGGCAGATGTCGGAATTTGGACAAAAGTCGATCGTTCTACAGTGGTCAATCCAATGGTGGCCGCAGACAAACCTGATGGATCAGTGCGGGTCACCACTGACCTCACTCGCCTCAATCGTTTTGTGAGACCAGTGCGTTTTCCACTTCCAAACATCCGGGATGTCCATCAGCGCCTAGCCAAATCAACTGTGTTTAGCAGCCTTGACCTGGTCAAGTTCTACCACAACATCGCACTACATGAAGACAGCAAGCCACTCACTGCTACCATCACTCCGTTGGGACTGTTCCAGTACAACAGACTTCCAATGGGACTGTGTGATGCTGGCGCTGTTGCTCAGAAGTTCATTTCTGAATTGCTTGGAGACATTCCTGGGTGCATTCCCTATGTGGATGACATCATCGTGCATGCTCCAGACAAAGACACCCACGATAAAATTCTTCACCGGGTTTTGGACAGCCTGGAAAAAGCCAATCTTCGCCTCAACATCAAGAAGTGTCGCTTTGCCCAGTCAGAGATCAAATTTCTGGGTCGTGTGGTGTCGCATGGAAGCATCAAACCTGCCAAGGAGAACCTGCAGCCAATCGCGAACTTTCCGGTGCCATCCAACACCAAGGAGGTCCAGCGATTTCTGGGTATGCTCAACTACCAGTCAGAGTATATTCCAGAGCTGCACCAACTGGCAGAGCCACTGAGAGCACTCACAAGAAAAGCGCCAAGCAAGGCAGGGAAGACAAGCAAGCAGTTTGTCAAATTCACCTGGGGCGAGAAACAACAACAAGCTTTCAACAAGCTGAAAGATGCTGTCTCCAAGGATCTGCAATTGGCATTGTTTGACCCGAACAGGCAGACCATCTTGACCACTGACGCAAGTGACTGTGGGATTGGTGCTACCCTCAGCCAGATTCAGCCTGATGGGACAGAACGACCAATCGCCTATGGAAGTCACACACTTGATGAGCGCCAGCGCAACTACTCAGCCAGTGAGCGAGAAGCCCTCGCAGCCATGTACTTTGCTGAGTATTGGGAGAAGTTTTTGCTGGGCTGCCACTTCATTCTCAAGACTGACCACCAAGCGCTCACCTCCTTGCTGAAGCAGTACGGCAATGGCAGGAAGAGTGGGAAGTTTGAGCGTTGGTTCGAACGCCTAACTGTCTTCAACTACACTGTGCAGCACACACCAGGCAAATCCAACGTTGTGGCGGATGCCCTCAGCCGAATCCCTGAGTCAAAAAACGAGCCAAGACTGCAACCACCGGCGTGCCAGACCCGTTTGTCAAGGCACTACATGCTGTGACAGAGCAAATCAAGGGACCAACGTGGTCAAGCCTCCAGAAGCTCACAGCCAAGGACCCTATGCTGCAGCAGGTTATCAAACACCTCAAAGCCAGCACTCCCAAGGACCGGTTGCCAGCAGTGCTCAATTCCTACAAGTCCGTGTGGGACCAATTGACTCTAGAGGATGGATGCGTGTCAAGAGAAGGCCGGGTTGTCGCGCCTCAGCAGTTGTGGCAAACGATTCTCCAACTTGCACACAAGGGCCACCCTGGCATCGACCGCATGAAACGCCTGCTTCGCACCTGCTACTGGTGGCCTGGTATGGACAAACAGGCTACCCACACTGTCAAGTCATGCCAGCCGTGCAAACAGAGCTCAAAGTCTACCCCCAAGGTCAAGCAGCCTGTCCAGGAGCGACCACGACCTACCAAACCCTGGTCAGAGCTTGCCATCGACATCACTGGCCGTTTTGCTAACGCGCCAGAGGGAAGAGGATACTGCGTAGTCTTGATCGACTACATGTCAAGCTTTCCTGAAGTGCTGTGGACAGAGGACACCACCAGCACCACCATCATCAGTTGGCTGAAGGAATTGTTCGCAAGGTATGGACACCCTGCTCAAATCCTCAGTGACAACGGTCCTCAGTTTGTGAGCCATGAGTTCGTCAACTTTTTGACCAGCAGAGGCATCAAACACCTGCGCATCACGCCATACAGCCCCGAGCGTAATGGCCTAGTGGAGCGGTTCAATGGGACGCTGAAAGGTGTTGTGGAAACACTACAACCCAACCCCAGCCGCTATGTGTGGAATTTTACTACTATTTTACTAGTTTTTGGTGAATTTCAGGGAAAATGTTGATCAATTTTGCACTAAAAGATGTGTGGGGTGCACTTTCGCGACTCATATTTTACACATTTGTCTTTAAAGTTCTGGAAAACCTCACAGTAAGATCAAATTCAGCGACTATTTTGGCACCAACATCAGTCAGTTATAAGATCTTGGCATCGTTGATGGAAAATTGGACCTTATGACTAGTAAAATCATAGTAAAATAGTAGTAAAATGAGTAAAATTATTAGTAAAACAAAAATTAGTAAAATCGGAGCTGCCTGGTAGTAAAACAAAAATTAAAATTAAATTGAAGGGCTGAATTTGTAGTAAATTTAGTAAATAGTAAAATATAAATCCACTAGTAAAATAACAGTAATCCAAGGTATATTTTTATCATAATTTTCTATACAAACTTCTTCCAAAAAATTCCTGAGGGGGGGTAGCGGCCGGCTGAGGGGGGGTAGGTCAGAGGCTGAGGGGGGCCAACCCCCCCCCCAGCCCCCCCCCCTTTGCCCATGTCTGAGTAGGAATAAAGATAGTAGCACTATACCTTGGCCTGGAGAGATTCAAACGCCACACATTGACATAGTGTGGCAGCCCCAGCCAAGACGTGCATGCTAAGCTGTAGCAGGTCTGTGATTCCAAGATGGAACATGATCGTGTAGCAACTGATGCCGCGGCACTCCAAGTCAGTCGTGAATATCTGCATGTCAGATGCTCATTATAAGGTACAACCCAGTAGACTGATGGTTAGGTTTATAGTTGCTGGCTTTGCAACCAGACTCGGGATTTCAAAAGTGAGAGTCTCCTAATCCAGCCCAAGTATGCATGTAAAAGGCACAGGGGAAACAACTTTGTTGACACCGTTAACACGATACGTATACACGTGTCAACGTATCGTGTATGCACACCGTGCAAACCGTGTCACCGATATGTATACACGCTGGAGTGCGTCTCAGAGTTGACACCGTAAACACGATGCGTTAACACGTGTATACATACCGTGTTTTCATATCGTGTTAACGCACCGTGCTAACCGTGTCAACGCAACGAACTAACCGTGTCACCGGCTCCATATTTCATGCAGGTTTCTTTCGCTTATTCCTACTCATGCATGCTTTAGACCCGTGTGTTTGTTGGTGCCCTTGCAGACATGAACTCGAATTATAAAACATGTGGACACTGTGGGAAGGCGGTTGAGAGAAGAATTCTTTATGGCCACACTTCAGTCTGCGTTAAACGATCAGGTTTTATTTCGCCAATTAAGTCCGGGTGGAAGTCCGTGAAAACGAAAATATTCCATACTTCTGCCGCGAGCCAACGTTTTGTGCGCACAAAGACATGTGGCTACTGCAATTTTAGAGGGGAACGCCGCGGGATTCTATTGCATGAGAAGCAGTGTATATTGCATATTTATAAGTCAGAGACCGGCTCTCAAGCATTTGCAAGGTCGGAGGCTGGAAAAATCATCAAAAGCAATGGGATTTATTATTTTAGCAATTTTCTGAAATGATTTTTAGTTTCACTTGGGTGAAAATCGTTTCTATAAATAAATTGGGCTAAGAGAAATGTTTCTATGTGTGCCGTAGTTTAAATACGACCTGCCGACTTCCATCAGCATCAGTGAAAAATAATCTGAACTGTTGTATAGCATTTCAGTGATAAAGGCGTTTTAATAGCTTGATGAGCAAATGTTTGGAATTAAAAGAAGAAAATAGTACAATAGAGAGCATAGGATCAATAATAATAGCCAGGGTGCCAGGCAAGTGATGGGAGCCGGTGAGCTAAACACGTGTCAACGATATGTATACACGGTCCGTTAACACGGCCTACCAAAGGGCGTGTTTACGATATGCAAACACGATGACGTGACACGGTTAACACGCTCACAAGACACGGTTGACACGATGACATGACACGGTTAACACGCTCACAAGACACGGTTGACACGCTCTGCAAACATGTGTATACGGACCGTGTCAACCGTGTCAACAAAGTCGTTTTCCCTGTGAGGGGGTTCGGTGGGGCTGGTCTGCCTCCCTCCACCTAACTGAAACGCCCGTGAGACGATTTTTCCGATCTCTCCTCGGACCATCTGGCACGTAATCTTTTCAGCAATTTTGTACAAATTTATTAGAATTTGAGTCACTAAAATTGGCTGTAAAAAAGCAGCACTTTTTAGCCGTATTTGAGGCTAAATTAGCGATTTTTTCGAATATTAGCCGAAAATTGCGATTGTTTGCGATTTTATGCGTGCTTTGGTGCCGAACCCTCCCCCCAGCGTAGACCACGGTTCAGACCCCCGGCCGGCGCCAGTCCCCAACTCCCCTCCGAAAGAAAGAAAGAAACCTTTAGGATGCAGAGGTAAGGAGGAGCCATTGCAGCCGGATAGAGTAGGTAAGCCAAACCAACAATGGTATCAGGCCAACTAGTGGAGTTTTGCATAGTTCAGTTGAGTTACATACAACTTCTCTAGCAGGTGGATGGAGGCACTGCTTCAGTGTCACGAGCTTGCATGACTTCAGTAGCATACAATTAACAAGGCAATCTAAGTGGCGTGCTACCGCCGACTGTGGGGCCCTCCTAAAATTACGTAATGGCATTTTATTTTATCCAGAGGGCAGGCTGAAATCTTTAATTTTTATCATTTTCTTAGATAAAATTATGAATTAAAAAGTTATTGGTATGGAACTCCTTGCTTGCCAAACAAAGTCAAACACAGAGTGTGCCAAAAGAACAACCCAGCAGATTCAGACTTGCTTATTGACAGTTTATTCAACTGTACTTGAATAAACCCTTTTTTAATGAAAGACAAATAAATTCTTGACAGATTGGTGCAGTGTTCATTAAGATTCTCTGCTTCGCTCCTGAGATGTTTGCCCTCAAAGTAAAATCAGAGATTTTGGTAATGAACAGCAGCGATTTTTATTATTCCGTTGCACTTCATAACAAAACAGATTCCTAGAGCTTAGGGCTAAGGTCACCAGGCTTTACTGGTGTCACACTTTACTGGTTGCTTCACTAGTAAAGGCTCATTAGCCCCACGCAGTAGAAAACTGCTTTATTACGAAATGCAACGGAATCGCACTTGTTCGTTAAGGGGCCGTCCATAAACGACGTCGTTCCAGAGGGGGAGGGGGGTCGGCTGAAATGCGACGATAGACGACGCACCAGGAGGGGGAGGGGGGTAGCAAAAAACGACGTCGCTTTTTTCGGAATTTTAGGGAACTTTGAATGGATTATTTTCGATTTATGTACATTCTGTCAAAGATTTCTACATTCAGAAAAGCTTCCCAGCGTGGCTGAATCGATCTATTCAATTCATTGTACAGTATGGCAACAAGAAAAAATGACAGTACTGCATGCACTGCACTTTTATCGGGGGGGGGGTAAACGGAAAACGACGTCGCCTAGGGGAGGGGGTCCCCAGAAACGACGCAAGGCGATTTTGGGGGGAGGGGGGTCCGAAAAATCGGGATTTTGGAACGACGTCGTTTATGGACGGCCCCTAACAAGTCTGTTTTGACTTTGAGCGTAAGTATCTCAGTAAGCAGAGTTTCTTCATAAAATTTTCACCTTTTTTCAATAATTTATATATTTTTGATTCAAAAAAGATTTAGTCAAAACGGTTGAGATTTGCGGTTGCCACAGTAAAAAATCTGCTGGGTTTTCACCTCCCATCGAAATACACGCCAATAAGGCAGAACTGTTATTTACATTTAATCAGCCCTAATTATTGATCCACGAGTACGCAGTTTTAAAGAATCCAGTCAAATACATACATTGACTTCCTAAACTAAACCAAAGAAGGTAGAAAATCCTAACATCACTCCAGCTTTCTTCTGCTTGGTGGCTCGAATTCATCAAGGCATCATGTCACCACTATGGTCTACAACAGTTTTGTGCAGTTGGTTTAATGTTTGAGAAAATCGCTCAGTCCAGAAGGCCTACTCAGGGTTTCAGGTACTGTTATTTTACTATAGTATAGTAAAACAAAAATTAGTAATACTAAAGTCTGTTCAAAAATTATTGGCGATGGGCGGTTTTTGATTTTTTTCTCAAAAATTCTCCTCTAGACCCCCTTATATTTTTATATGAACTTGTAGCCAACGATCAGCGCTACATTATGGAACTATTCATTCTTGTCCTAATTTGCATATTAACTATGAAAATGGCCAAAAACTAAAATTTGTGCGAGTTGACCCCCTCCAAACGTGCTTGAAATTTGACGCCGATACCAGATTCGGATTCCTCAGAGTCTTGCGGTCTCGAATCATACCACTTTCATGGGTCTACGACGATTTTGAAGCAAGTTACGAGCGATTTCCCGAGGAGTACTCGCTCAAAAATCGATCAAAATTTTTGCCCTCCCATAGTAAAACTTCTTAGTGGTGCAAAACGACCTTTTTTACCCGACAGATTTCCAGAAACCACTTTTTCTAGTCAATTCGGACCCGAGGAATTCAGTGGTGCCGTCCGTTTCGGTATCCAACTCTTGTGGAGGGTTCTAGAGCCCCTAAAGCTCTAAACGGCCCAGTTCCGGTCCTTCAAATAGCCATTCAATAGAAGTGCAATATAGCTTCTAGGGGTATCTTTTTGCGCCAAAACCACAGAAGACAACCTCGAAAAGCCATTTCTCACTCGTGCCCGTTGGGCCGCACTCCAAACGCGGTTGGGGGGCTCCAGAGGAGCTAAGGGGGGGCGCAAAGGGAGCGAAAAATTTTTTTTCTGAAAACGAAAATTTGACAAAAGTTTCTTAAAGCAGTCTAAAAGTACTCTAAAACCCCCAATTTTTAGGTCCGAATTCCGAGTATGAATTGAGAAATTAGACTTTGAAATTTTGGTCCCATAGTTAAGCGGACCGATTTTCGGAAGGCTATATCTCAGGACAGGAGCGTCAGATCCACTAATCCTTTGCAGCAGAAAGATAACTCATACAATGTAAGCATGTATTAGTGTGCCAACTCAGAGCTCTCTAGCTCAAAGTTTCAATTTTGGGTCTGAATACTGAAACTGGATGCGGCCAGATGTGTTGATGCATGCCATGAAACTCGATGTGTTAATGCAGCCTGTGAATCTTGTAGTTTTGTATACAATTTTACCTCTGAAGTCAACAGCTTGCGGATTAGTTTGTTGTATTTTCCAAGTTGTTGCAGTCATTAGGGCCTCCTGGAGTCATTGGAGTCAAATGAAAAAACATTGGTGTAAATGAGGTACATTCGCTGTGACGAAAATTGGGACATCGGGAAAGCGATAAGCGATAATTTGTTTGGCTGTCTAGCAACAACGTCAGGTTCAGTGTGAACGAACAGTGTTCAGTGTGTACACCAATGTTTTTTCATTTGACTCCAATGACTCCAGGAGGCCCTAATGACTGCAACAACTTGGAAAATACAACAAACATGCTCTATTCGCCTAATCCGCAAGCTGTTGACTTCAGAGGTAAAATTGTATACAAAACTACAAGATTAACACAGGCTGCATTAACACATCGAGTTTCATGGCATGCATCAACACATCTGGCCGCATCGAGCTTCAGTATTCAGACCCAAAATTGAAACTTTGAGCTAGAGAGCTCTGAGTTGGTACACTAATACATGCTTATGAGTTATCTTTCTGCTGCAAAGGATTAGTGGAACTAACGCTCCTGTCCTGAGAAATAGCCTTCCGAAAATCGGTCCGCTTAACTATGGGACCAAAATTTCAAAGTCTAATTTCTCGATTCATACTCGAAATTCGGACCTAAACAATGGGGGTTTTAGAGTACTTTTAGACTGCTTTAAGAAACTTTTGTCAAATTTTCGTTTTCAGAAAAAAATTTTTTTCGCTCCCTTTGCGCCCCCTAGCTCGTCTGGAGCCCCCCCAACCCCGTTTGGAGTGCGGCCCAACGGCCACGAGTGAGAAATGGCTTTTCGAGGTTGTCTTCTGTGGATTTGGCGCAAAAAGATACCCCTAGAAGCTATATTGCACTTCTATTGAATGGCTATTTGAAGCACCGGAGCTGGGCCGTTTAGAGCTTTAGGGGGCTCTAGCACCCTCCACAAGAGTTGGATACCGAAACGGACGGCACCACTGAATTCCTCAGGTCCGAATTGACTAGAAAAAGTGGCTTCTGGAAATCTGTCGGGTAAAAAAGGTCGTTTTGCACCACCACTAAGTAGGTTTTACTATGGGAGGGCAAAAATTTTGGTCGATTTTTGAGCGAGTACCCCTCGGGAAATCGCTCGTAACTTGCTTCAAAATCGTCGTAGACCCATGAAAGTGGTATGATTCGAGACCGCAAGACTCTGAGGAATCCGAGTCTGGTATCGGCGTCAAATTTCAAGCACGTTTGGAGGGGTCAACTCGCACAAATTTTAGTTTTTGGCCATCTTCATAGTTAATATGCAAATTAGGACAAGAATGAATAGTTCCATAATGTAGCGCTGATCGTTGGCTACAAGTTCATATAAAAATAGTGGTGCCGTCCGTTTCGGCATGCAACTCTTGTGGAGGGTGCTAGAGCCCCCTAAAGCTCTAAACGGCCCAGTTCCAGTGCTTCAAATAGCCATTCAATAGAAGTGCAATATAGCTTCTAGGGGTATCTTTTTGCGCCAAATCCACAGAAGACAACCTCGAAAAGCCATTTCTCACTCGTGGCCGTTGGGCCGCACTCCAAACGGGGTTGGGGGGCTCCAGACGAGCTAGGGGGGCGCAAAGGGAGCGAAAAAAATTTTTTTTCTGAAAACGAAAATTTGACAAAAGTTTCTTAAAGCAGTCTAAAAGTACTCTAAAAACCCCAATTTTTAGGTCCGAATTCCGAGTATGAATCGAGAAATTAGACTTTGAAATTTTGGTGAAATTTAAGCGGACCGATTTTCGGAAGGCTATTTCTCAAGACAGGAGCATCAGATCCACTAATCCTTTGCAGCTGAAAGATAACTCATAAGCATGTATTAGTGTGCCAACTCAGAGCTCTCTAGCTCAAAGTTTCAATTTTGGGTCTGAATACTGAACACCGGAACTGGGCCGTTTAGAGCTTTAGGGGGCTCTATCTAGCACCCTCCACAAGAGTTGGATGCCGAAACGGACGGCACTACTGAATTCCTCGTTTTGCACCACTAAGTAGGTTTTACTATGGGAGGGCAAAAATTTTGGTCGATTTTTGAGCGAGTACCCCTCGGGAAATCGCTCGTAACTTGCTTCAAAATCGTCGTAGACCCATAAAAGTGGTATGATTCGAGACCGCAAGACTCTGAGGAATCCGAATCTGGTATCGTTGTCAAATTTCAAGCACGTTTGGAGGGGGTCAACTCGCACAAATTTTAGTTTTGGCCATTTTCATAGTTAATATGCAAATTAGGACAAGAATGAATAGTTCCATAATGTAGCGAATTTTTGAGAAAAAAATCAAAAACCGCCCATCGCCAATAATTTTTGAACAGACTTTAGTGATATTTTACTAGTAGTAAAATAATAGTAAAAAGTAAAATTTTGAGCCAATAGTAAAGTAAAAATAAAATTAAATTACCAAACAGGGACAATAGTAAAATAGAAATTTTACTACTATTTTACTAGTTTTTGCTGAATTTCAGGAAAAATCTTGATCAATTTTGCACTAAAAGATGTGTGGATTCACTTTCGTGACTCAAATTTTACATATTTGTCTCTGAAGTTCTGGAAAACCTCATATCATGATCAAATTTAGCAACTATTTGGCACCAAGAATCAGTCAGTTATAGGATGTTGACATCATTGATGGAAAATTGGACCTCATATGACTAGTAAAATCATAGTAAAATAGTAGTAAAATGAGTAAAATTATTAGTAAAACAAAAATTAGTAAAATTGGAGCTGCTTGATAGTAAAACAAAAATTAAAATTAAATTGAAGGGCTGAATTTGTAGTAAATTTAGTAAATAGTAAAATTTAAATCCACTAGAAAAATAACAGTAGTTTCAGAACAGTATACTACCATAATTTTCTGCGTGAGGCTCAAAAGATAAAGATTGTTGGGGCAACGTATAAGTATTGGACAGAAGCAATTTTCCCAGGGTTGACGTAGTACTGGATGGAACGTACCATATTGGCAGAAATACTGGTACTTCAAGCCACCACGACACCTGACACCCAAGAATCTTCTATAGAAATTCGTTCCTCCTCTGTAGCTGCCACACTTAAAACCGAGTTTACGACTCCAAGGAGAAGGCGGGCCACCGATCCAGTTAATTGTGAAGTTGACCGGAGTGTGGCGCTTCCTGTCCAACTGCCACTTCCATTCACCAAACGTCTTCCAGACGTATTTACCTACTATCCGCACCTTCGAGACGTTTTTAACTCGTCTCCGTGTCCGTGGCCGTCTATAGACTCGCACCCTCCGACGCTCTGTTACATACTTGAGTGCGGTTAGCGACTGCATGGAACGCAGGGAGGACACGGTAACGCTCTTATCGGCAGTCTTAGTGAACTAGAACAACTACCAATCATTTCTTAGAATTCTTAATTCACTTCTTCTAACTATCCACTTAACCTCCAGACAAATCTCAACTTTTTGTCTCCGATTTGGCTAAAATTTGGTATAATTTGACGTAAAAACACGTTTTATCACCTTCCCGGCCATTTTTGTGAGACTCAATTTTTCGGCCCAAACTCAGATTTCGGCTCATAATTGGGGAACAAATCAACTTAGATTATATTTTTAGAATCAGAAGAGCGTTCTCTTTCAAACGTTATCCTAATGAAGGGATTCCGGACAAAAACATTTTTTCGAACCCCTTTGGGGCCCGATTCGACCTTCCCATAATTGTGTTTAACTCATTTTTATTTCAGGAATTTTTCTGGCAAATGATTTTCGAGCAATTTTTTAGAATTACAGACACAAAAATTGCAAAAATCGTTTGTAAAACAATGCATTATAAAGGGTGTGCCTAAAACACAACCCGGCAGATTTTTTATTGTACCAAGCGCAAATCTCAAGTTATTTGAATAAACCATCTTTTAAATGAAAGCCAAATGCATTCTTGAAAGAGTTGAGAAATTTTCTTTGAGATACTTAGCTCAGTTCCCGAGATATTTGCCCTCAAAATCAAAACAGTGATCTTGGCTATGAACAATACCATTTTTTGTTATTCCGTGGGTAAGTCTAGTGGGCTGTTTTTTTGGCACACCCTCTATTATACTGATTTGCTTAGGCGTTTCACCTAAAATTTCAAAACCATTGCAAATTTTGAATCGTAAAAACGAGCGGGACAACATATAGCCGACCCATTATGACGGGGGCCTGTCGATTCCCAAGACAGGTGAGATTACCCGGCGCTCCATTGCTGTCTGTAGTCTACCGGGTTGGTATCGGCTGTCGAAAGTGAGCAAGTGGCCCGGTCTACACCTAGCCACTGCGCTGTACTGTCTTAGCTTCTCACGGTTCCAGACCACGCACGAATTGAAGATGTAGATGGCCATTTTGGTCTTATACTGCGTTCGCATCAGCTCTTCACATCGCTTGCGCAGCTCTAAAGGCTCTTCAGGCTAAGCTAGGTTTCGCTGCAAAATTGCGAGGGAAGCGGCGTGCATTTCACTTAGTATGTATGACACACTGATTATCTGATTAAGATACAGTGACACTTATTTGAAACTGAGGGCTTCTATTCAGCACTGTGACCAGGTTTTAGGCTTGATTCAATCCTAGTCTTAAGTTATTGGTAGGTTTCCGCTAATGGGGGTAGTGTCCCACAATAGCCGAATGTTTTCTTAAAAAATCTACAAATTGTTACCGTATTATCTCATGATTTCGTGTTGAAAAACAGCACGACTATGTCAAGTTAACTACGTAGAAACAAACGGATCTAAGAAAATCGAGAAATTTTGCACAAAACAGAAACCGAGTGAATTCTGAATGGCCTATAGAAAATCTGCGCTAATTTTGCTCTCGCTTATAGCTAACCTGGAATGTATACGAAACGGATTTTGCTTTGGTCTGGAAGATCGGAGCTATTCATCTTGTAGACACAATTTTTATCATCACAACTCATGTCGCTCATACTGGCTGACTTGTTGGTCCATTCCACATCATGCTCGGCTTCAGATCCGCCACCAACTTTATACCCAATGGCCAGAACTTGCTTCTAGACAGAACGAAAACTTATGATACCACTCATTTCTTTTGCACGCTAGTCGGCTTGAATAGAACTACAGTGTAAGAGGTCGTGCTTAAATGACGTCATCGATTTTTAGCCATTTTTCAACCCGCTCCCCCTTGTCACCGGTTTATGGTTGGATGATATCGGGTTTTTGGGATGCATATGATATTGCATATGCATATATGCATGCAATCTCTAGTGCATATTGATATTGCATATATCATATGCATGCAAATATAAGATATGTACATATTGTTTGCATATTTGCATATTTTTTCAAGGTGGCCTGAAATCGATAACTGGACGTCTTCCAAGCATTTCGAGTTTGGTTGGAATGTCTATGCAATCTTTAGCATTTATTAGGCATACCTATTTTACAGATACAGACCTCTTCTAGAAAAGCAAAGAGGGGAAACACAGTTTGGCATGAAAGACCAGCTCATTTCGTAATTTTTAGATAAAAATGGTTGACATTACAGACTTTTGGCTAAATTTCTGTTTGCATGTTCAAATTTGTTCTCTCTAATGTGGTATACCTAGCCGTTTGTAGTTAAGTCCTAGTTTTACAAACTAAAAAATTTTAAAATTTGAAAAATCTCAGTTGAGATTTCCATTCTTTCCGAGTTGAGTTTAGAGTCTCAAGCCATTCATCTCCATTCTGTAAGTGGAAAGAGACACTTTGATCTCTGTAAAGTACAGATTTACAGTACAAACTGCCTCAAGGGATTTTTTATTATATATTTTGTTTTTATTTTGAGACTTAGCAAAAACGTGGCGACTATCCTAAACACAGAAATTCAGTCTGTTTGGCTGTTATGGGATGTTAATTGTGCCACCTTAGTTTGAACAATTGTGTTAAAAACTCTAGATATTCATGAAGCAATGAGGTGCTTGCAGAATTTAGGAAATTCGCTAAACAAACTCTTTAATTTTTCGTCAGCTCAAAACCAGAAACTGGCCAAACTAGCCCTCTTTGAAATTTGTACTTTTTGGACGAGTACGTACTTTATGAATTTCTCCACACCAAATAGATAAAACAACTATTTGAATCGTTTAACGTTCTTCAGAAGTCAGAACATAAGTATACAGCACGAAAAGTCAGTGACACCTACCTTTGTCAAAAAATATGCAAACTAAGAATATGCAAAATTTTGATATGAGGGTCAATTTGCATATGACTATTGCATATTGGAATTTTGCATGTATATGATATTGCATACGCATACATGCATGCCAAAAACCATGCATATATGGATTGTTTGATATTGCATATTGCATATATGCGTCCAACCGTACTACAAACCTTAAAAAATAAGTAAGAATCTATTCTGATTTTTGCAGAACTGTATGTATGCCCTGTATGTATACTGTTTACGCACAAACACGTTTAGTTCGTTGAAATATATACATTATAAAGAAAAATAAAATAAGACAACAAAATGGTACAAAACAGTACATGTGAAGCTCCTATCGCAAACAGAGATTTTTGCCATACAAGCTATCACTATTGATGGCATACAATACATTATTTAGGTATGGCCAATGGTTTTCAAAAATTCACGCTACAGCAAAACAATTATGCTAAAACCGCCGATAACATGACCGGATGCGATAATTTACGCAAAAAACCGCACTTGATTCCATGAAAAATTAGAAAAATGCGATCTAAAATTATTCGTCTGCGAAGAACTTTTGTATGGCGCACTTGGTACCATTTTTATTTATGGGCGACAGATTTGAATAACTGGCGCTACAAGGAAAAATTTATGCTAAAACGGCAAAGCATGAGCTGATGCGATTATTTACGCAAAAAACCGCACTTAATTCCATGAAGAATTGGAGAAATGCGGGTTCAAAACAGCCGCGTGGGCTAAATCGCGTAAATTAGTGTTTATAACTTGGTCGCCGTCCCAGCGGTGGCTGATTTTCAATGGCGCGAGTTACGAAGGTGCAACCAACTTGATTGTTTAAAATCTACTATAAAGATGTGAATATTCGTTGCACAGCTAAATTTATGCGAAAAAGTATGGTTGGAATTGTTGTGTGCAATAAAAGCCAGAAATGGCAAAAATTAAGGGTTGCAGAAACTTCAACACCGTTTGTGGGGTTAACGACAAACAGCAGAGAGTCAATTCTTATATCAGTCGAAAGCCTGAAGTCTACTGTATACGGAACCGATTGAACATCTTTCGCTGAATTCGTTGTTTTTTCACAAGAACGAGAAACATGAAAAAAATCCACGAAAAAGCCGATTTTCAGTAGTTAAGGAAGAATCAAATTTGTGGGGACCATGCCAAAGTGCGGAAAGAAAAAAAGCGGTGCTATATAGGTAACGAGTTGCGGTGATTTTAAAACCGGTTGAACAAAATTTGAATTAAGTCTCCTTTTAGCAGAAAATAGACATTGAAAAACGACGAATTCAGTTTTCGAGAGAAAAATGCTCTTTAACGGCCGAATCATGATTCAATATGCATCTTATTCGATAGCTCACACTCTGTTTCATATAAATACATCACATCCTCCTATCAATAACGGAACACAAAAAAGCATTTGCGCTTGAAGTTGCAAAAACCATTTTGGACCCCTTTTTGACTGTGTTTTTGTATTTTCTATTCCGCGCCGCGCGAACGTGCTTTGGCCATCCCTACATTATTATTAATATGGTATCATTTTGTTTACAGGGTGATTCACATATCCCGCGGGGTTACACACACAATCACTCAAATTTTTTGTTTGTCGTCCGAATCGGCTGATTTTTAACATGATACGTGAACATATTTCGCATTTTACTGTGTCAAATTACAACAAATTTTACATCACTAGTTAGTCACTTGAACCTGAAGCATTGTTTTTGGTCACTTTCTGCAGCCGCTGGTGGTACCACGGCAGTGCTGCTGGAAAGACGCCTTTCCGGGTTTTGTAGCACACAATCAGCGATCCACGAAAATTTCTCTTGGCCAAAATTACTCATAGAAACGATTTTCACTCTAGTGAAACTAAAAATAATTTAGGAAAATCCCTAAATGGAAAGAAAGGTGAAAAAGTAAGGCATGTAATGTGCAAGAGCGTAGCTGGGAATCGAACCTAAAGACTGTAAATCCCATTGGTTTTCATGAATTTCCTTTGCTACTGAACTGACCTTGGAAATTCATAGTTTTGACATTGCCAAACTTTTTCAGGAAATACCGAATAAATACAGGTATACCGGGATTTTTTCGAATATATACCTATACCGAACCGATTCTTGGGTATGCCGAAAAATACCTACCCATACCGACCGATTCCTTAAAATCCTATATCCAATCAACAGTATCTTTTTGCACTCACTATTTAGTTAGGTATTGGGCTGGCCAGGCTCGCAGGCTATCAAATGAATGACATGTGCTCTTAGAGGGCTCGAAAACACCATCAAGAGATAAGCGTTGGCCCAAGCGTAGATTTCGTCCATAATCAGGCCAAAAGTGACCAGCTGTTTCGGCGTCGTGACACCCATGATTCGCGAGAAATAGGCGAAAAACGCGAACTGCACCATTTCAACGCACAACACACACAAACCGCACGCGGCCAGGCGATATTCTACACGGCTGGTGTGCGCGTTTTGACGCCGAGGTTTGCGGGCGCGCGAACGCGATGATGTGGCCTTAGAGTTTTCCCCATCAACTATCTTACGCCGCATAGCGTACACTTTGAGTACCATCGAACAGTACATGAAGAGGGAGATGGAGATGGTGATTGCGTTGTAGATGTTGGTGTAGAAGTAGTAGTTTCCATGCCAGACTTTGTCTCGCGAGCCCACGAACAAACTCTCGTTGGTGGGAAAAAACGTGATGCCTGGTTTCACTGCCAACCCTCCTAGAAGCGCTCCGCTGATCCACTGAACCGCCACCATCGCTATCAAGTTTTTGCCGGTGCACCACTGCAAATGCATAATTTGCCACCAAAGAGCCCAAAGGTAGGATACCAAACATGGTACCACACCCCATAAGGTATGGTTACCATGTATGGTGCTGCCAATAGCCTGGGTACTGTTACCCTAGGTACTGGTACCAACCAGTACCACTTGATGCAGACCAGGTAGCAAAAGCTCCCAACTTGTCCCCGAGAGTCAGGGACAACCCCTTGTCCTTCTACAGTATCCAGACTTCAAAATACAGTATACCCCTTGTCCCTCGCTTTCGGGGACATGTTTTCCTGGTCCCGCGGGACAACTTCTTGCCTCTCCTCCTTGACAACCCCCCTTCTCCCGGGACAAGCTCCACCCATGTCCCCGTCGGGACATCTGGAACACCTTGTCCCCAGAGGAGGTGGTTGTCCCCGGTCTTCATCAAGTGGAGAGCGTAATGCCTAACTGTAGCAGCTTTCCATATAGTGCTATAGTACTCCGGGTACTGTAAACGGCACTTATTACAATTTATAGTACCCGGGGTCTGTATTGTAAATAAACAGCACTATACGTTAATTACTGTAGAATGCAGAAAAACTACCTGAGCGTTGTCGAACATGATAGTTGTGTACCGGTTGATTGTGAGCATGAAAACACCCAAGCGTTCGGTCCAGAGGAACAGCCAGATACCCAGGCCCATGTAATTAGCAAGTGGTGCGCCTATGCTCAGATACCGCTCTCTCCAGTACCCCCACTTGGCAAACTTAATCCACCAAACATGCACCAACATGCACATGTCTGCGATCCCGACTGATATGCTGAGGCGAAAGAAACCAGTGTTGAACTCGGTTTTGCGCCATTTGATCAAGGTCACCAGGACCGCAATGTACAGCACCACTGATGGCGGCCACAGGACGATGAAGACCCAGTCGATCCAACACAACCAGTCACACATCACTCTTGGCCTCAAACTACTTGCTAGTAGAGAGATCGGTGTCCTTCAACAATAACATCCGGTTGAGCTATTTTTGAAAGTCAGCCTTCTAATGGATGTCGGATTGCGTTAGCAGTCCATTAGTGGTTTCCGTCCAACTCTGATCCATTGTCTGGTCCCGAACTCAGGTGATTGTGTAAACAGCGATGTAATTACTGTTGTTTGGGTATGGGATTTTCAGGAATCGGTTCGGTATGGGTAGGTATTTTCGGCATACCCAGGAATCGGTTCGGTGTATGGGTAGGTATTCGCAAAAATACCGGTATACCGATATTTATTCGGTATTTGCTGAAAAGTTTTTTTTTTAAATGTATTACACTAAATTTCCTAGGTCCAAAGTCAAAGATTTAGTCATTTTCAAGGTCAGAGGTCAGCAAACTCTAAGCAATCAGATTAATAATTGCTGGTTGACTGTTCTGAAATAATTTTTTAGTTTCACTAGAGTGCAAATCGTTTTAGATGTAAAAAAGTGAGTGAAAAAGGAATACTTATATTGTGCTGTATTTTTAAGGCCGTTAATGTACTGTATATAAAGATTGATTGATTGATTGATTGATTGATTGATTGATTGATTGATTGATTGATTGATTGATTGAAGCCACCAAGAGAAAACCAGAGAAGTAGGCACCGATCTATTTGTAGATGTCAGGTCCTACCTACCAACTGTATTCCGTACATACAGTACAACAGTACTGTCATGTTTTCCTGTTGCCCTACTGCTTTATTTGACTAAATCACTATATTCTATACATAGAAATCCAACGCTACCAGTCACACATGACTGTGTCTTGGTCTCAAACTACTTGCTACTAAAGGGATCCGTGTTATGGTTGCATGATATCGGGTTTTTGCGATACATATGATATTGCATATGAATATATGCATGCAATCTCTAGTGCATATTGATATTGCATATATCATATGCATGCAAAAATGAGATATGTGCATATTTTTTGCATATTTGCATATTTTATCAAGGCGGCTAGAAATTGATAACTGGACGTTTTCCAAGCATTTTCGAGTTTGGTTGGAACGTCTACGCAATCTTTAGCATCTATTAGGCATACCTATTTTACAGATACAGACATTATCTGAAAAAAAAACAAGAGCGGGAACACAGTTGGGCTGAAATTTAGATAAAAATGGTTGACATCACAGACTTTTGGCTAAATTATTGTTTGCATGTTCAAATTTGTTCTCTCTAATGTGGCATACTTAGCCGTTTGGATGGACCTGTCCTAGTTTTACAAAACAAAAAATTTGAATTTTAAAAATCTCAGTTGAGCTTTCCATTCTTTGCGAGTTGAGTTTATAGTCTGAAACCATTCATCTCCATTCTGAAAGTGGAAAGAGGCTTTGGTCTCTGTAAAGTACAGATTTACAGTATAAACTTGCCTCAAGTTTTTTATTTTAGATTTTTTATTTCTAACTTGATAAAAAATTGGCAAAAACATGGCGACTATCCTAAACACAGTAATCCAGTCTGCTTGTACTGTTTCCCAGTTAATTAATTTTCTAATTAACTTGCTATTAACTTGCTTGTACCTGTCAGAAATTTTATTTACTAGCTATTTACTTGCTAGACACTGCAATTTCAAATTTAATTTGTTATTAACTTGCTATTTGCTAGAAATTTGCTATCTATTTGCTAGAATTTGCTACAAATTTTTCGCTGAACCAAATGATGCCTGCGAGATTTTCCGATTGTAAGATTACCACAGTTATTATATGTAGGATCATGGTTTTCAAAAGGGCGTCAAAAGTGACACATTCGGGCATTTTCTTGTTTGTCTTGTAAGGCAAACCCCCGGTACCGTTTAAAATCAAAACTATACATTGTATCTCAGTTTTAACAAGCTGAACAAGCAACAGCAGAAAGAGAAGCACCAGCAGCTCTATATAAGTTTATGCCTAACATGAACACATTCACATTCATTTCAGTTTTCTATTTGCCGAATCTACTGTCAGCCTGGAGACTGACTTTCGTCCATACGTACTTGGCTATTAGCCCTACTTTAGCTACGTATATGCGTAGCGTAACCAACCTTGGGTGCTTAACCAACCTGGCAGCACATTAGGTCCCAGGCCAAGCTGGGAAAGATAGGGATAATGGATGAATATGTTCGAAGCTAGCAAATTCCTAGTAAATTGCTAGCAAATTCCTAGCAAATTTCTCGCTCCCTCAATCCGAATTAAACTAGCTATTTATTTGCTAGGCGGCGCTTTGCCAAAATTAACTTGCTAGGAATTTGCTATTTGCTAGCCGATTTCGCCCAAAAATAAATTAACTTGCTATTTGTTATTAACTTGCTGGGAAACAGTATCTGCTTGGCTGTTTTGTGATGTTCATTGTGTCACATTAGTATTTTATTTTTGTTAAGAGTTTGTTTTGGCCAAGTCCTAGCCTGCTAGCCTTCTGTAGCCTGGAGTTATGCCCTTCCGAAATGAACTGACCCGAATTTTCAGACGTCAAATTTGAACGTAAATATCTCAAGAACCCTTCATCGGATCTTTCCCGATCTTTTGCAAGTTAACTAATCTTTATATGGACTTAAGAACCTGAAGAGCGCAGCTTTCTCACACAACCGGTTAAAATCTGGCGGATTTATACTTTCAGTCAAGGTGAAAAATTAGCATTGTCAAAAATGAAGGTGTTATCCTTTGCACAGAAATGAGGGTTATACGAACTACTGGGGTCATGGATTACAATCGTCCCAACTAAGGAAACACAATTAACACCTAAATTAGGCTATACAACCGTGCTTTATGTTTAGAGGGCACCACCTTCATTTTTGACAATGCTAATTTTCCACCTTGACTGAAAGTAAAAATCCGTCAGATTTTAACCGATTGTCTGAGAAAGCTGAGCTCTTCGGGTTCTTAAGTCTATATACAGATTCGATGACCTGCGAACTTTGGGAAAGATCAGATGAAGGATTAGTGAGATATTTATGTTCAAAATTGACGTCTGAAAATTCGGGTCCGTTTAATTCGGAAGGGCATAACTCGAGGCTAGAGAAGACTAGCAGGATTGGACTTGGCCAAATCAAACTCTTAGCAATAAATAATAATCGTGCCAGAAATCTTTTCATTCGGTTGAAAATTGACAGAATGGCGGCCATTTGGAATTATTCAAAAAACTCGAAAAACGGCCAGGCGGTCTTTTTTGTTGCCAACACTGTATTTGAATAGTTTAACGTTCTTCAGAACATAAGTATACAGCACGAAAAGTCGGCGACACCTTTGACAAAAATATGCAAACTAAAAATATGCAAAATTTTGATATTAGGGTCAATTTGCATATGACTATTGCATATTGGAATTTTGCATGCATATGATATTGCATATGCATATATGCATGCCAAAAACCATGCATATATGCATTGTTTGATATTGCATATTGCATATATGCGTCCAACCGTACACCGGTTGTCATCATTTTCCACACACCCTTGTAAAACAAAAAATGGGGTCACATTTTTCTAACCCCCAATTGCAAAAAATACCTGCATTTAAATGAGCAAGGTTTGGGACAATATTTTAGATTCTTCTGGTTATTTTTCCATATTTAGAAACAGAGTTAATTTTTACTCGATTTTTTCGTAATTTTTAAGAATATCAAAAAACTACGAAAATTCTTTAATTTATCACAAATCTTAGTTTATAGGCGTCAACACACAGTTATGATGAACTGTAAAGCGTATTCTACTTACGCTGAAAAGAGGGTAGTTTGAATCCAAATCCATTTCAAATTAGCAGAACATGAGCTACCGTATAAAAGACGCTCGAGGCCGGTCTTCGTGAAACTAAGAATAGCCGTGCTATTTTCCGCCATTGTTTTTTCGGAGTAAAAAAATTAAACGACGAAGAACGCGAACACAAAAAATGCAAAAGAACAAGCAGTTAGGAAGGCGACGTATTACCTTAGGAATCCAATGAAGCTTTAGCTGCTCCTAATTACCTAGGCACTCCTTTCTCTCTCCTACTTTGCACTGCTGCCGCCGACCGAAGTGATGAAACAAATAAAAATAATAAAAAAACAGTTGTCAGCCAGCTTAGCCCCTTCCAGGGGCCCGTTCCAAGGGGACTATCCAACTTGTGCACAACCGATTTGCGCACATGAATCGCGGGTACACCAACTTGCGCACAACCGATTAGCGCCAACCGTTTTGCGCACAACCGAATTGCGCACAACCGGTTTGCGCACAACCGATTTGCGCACAACCGATTTGCGCACAACCGATTTGCGCACAATTTTTTACTGCAGCACAATTACAACAACAGTAATTAAATAACAGTTACATTATTTAGCACAATTTACACAACAATTTAAATCAATTTATCATAGCACAATAAACATGACAGTTTAAAGCTGGTTGCGCTTTGGCTGTGCGAGGTAATGGCCTATTCCTCTTAGAAAAGCCATGCGCTTGATCAAACCGATGTCGTAACGCTCAGCCAGTCTGCGAATTTTGCCATCTTACCGCTTGCATCTTACATTGTTTTGTTCTGATAGGATGCGTTCCAGGAAAAAGTAAATACCTGGATGCTTCCGTGCGTTGAACAATCTGGCCATCTTAGAGTTCCAGCTCTTTATCACGACCCAAATGACGCGACGGTTTGGATGAGATAATCTATGAGGTCCCACTTGCTCTTTGGCAGTCAGGATTGTTTGAGTACTTTGAGAGACAGATCAGATGGCCGCGGGTGCAGCGCTGGTTTCGCGCAATCCAAAATACGAACGCTGAATGGCAAAATTCACAGACTGGCTGAGCGTTACGAAATCGGTTTGATCGAGCCCATGACTTTTCTAAGAGGAATAGGCCATTACAGCTGTACTTCGCACAGCCAAAGCGCAACCAGCTATAAGATGCCCTGTTTATTGTGCTATGATAATTGTTTTTAATTGTTGTGTAAATTGTGCTACATAATGTAACTGTTATGTAATTTCGGTTGTTGTCTGTTCAATAGTCATCAGTTGTGATTATATGCGCAAATCGGTTGTGCGCAATTTGGTTGTGCGCAAACCGGTTGTGCGCAATTTCGTTGTGCGCAAACCGGTTGTGCGCTAGCTAATCGGTTGTGCGCAAAACGGTTGTGCGCAAGTTGGTGTGCCCACGATCCATGTGCGCAAATCGGTTGTGCGCAAGTTGGTAGTTCCCGTTCCAAGTACAAAATGACTTTTTTGACTGCGTGTATTATGTGAATGCAATGATTCCTCCCTCAACAAGCTCATTCTTCTGATTGAATCCGATAAAAACTATTTTTCATTTTTCTTTATTTCCCCTCCCTCCAGCATTGAGCTCTGCGTAGTTTACGCTACTGTTGCTAAGTAAATTTATTTTAAATATAATTAAATTAAAATTTACTTACCACATGCCCAGAGAAATATAATTAAATTAAAATTTACTTACCACATCTGAGAGAAATTTAATTTAATTATAATTTACTTACCACATTTAATTAAATTAAGTAGATTAAGTATAATTAAAATAGGCCTGATTTTGGCGGCTACCATCTTCAGCTTTGCTTCCAACTAAGCAAGGATGCTATAACAGTTATCTAGAATGAAAACTAAACGAGGGTATCACAGGTTTAAGTCAACAACAGACATGGACAAAGGCGGCTGAGGGGTTTACCCTCGCAGGCTCTGACCTACACTCCTCAGGCTACTGCTACCCCTTGACGATTTTTTGGAATAATGTTATGATAAAAGTATGCCGTGGTTAGGTGTGAATGAGCTCAGACTAGCTTATTTCAATCTTAAAGGAAAAAGCCAAAAACCTTGATTCTAGCGAAAAATCGGACTTTTTGGCTTACCATCTCACCTCATCAGCCGCCGCTTCCACCTCCAGCCAGCCCCTCAGATTTTGAAAATTTATCACTCCTAACCGAAATGATAGCCCGTGTCTGTCAATAGTAATAATGACAGTTCGTCAGAATTTTAATAAGAAAGCCCCAATCTTAAGTGGCTTTCCAGTCAGTTTCTGCTTGCGTCCACAACAGATAAAGACAATGCCTGTGAGACTGAACATATGCTACGTACAGTATGTCATAGCAAAAATGGTTGAAAAGTACCTATAGGCACTCTTAGCTCGGTGGTTAAATTGGAGTAGTTTGTTTTGTGGGAGATTAAGAGAAACAAGCGTAAAGACAAAAGGCGGTGGGCGGGCGGGCGTAAAATTGTACAGTAAGTATGCCTTGCCATTGAAAGGTATAGATACCGAAAGCAGGTGCTCATGCAGCACTTGCATGCTGCCAAAAAGGTTCAGCAATAGCTAGGCTTCTGTAAGTAAATTAAGTATATTTTAAGTAAATTAAGTAAATTATTTTTGGTAAGTATAATTTACAAATTATAATTATAATTAACTTTCCCTGTTCTCGGAGAAATTTAATTTAATTATAATTTACTTACCATATAATTTGCTTGTAAATTTCTAAACAATTTAATTAAAATTATAATTATAATTTACTTAGCAACGGTAGTTTACGCAGCAAACAGTAGCTATATAAGGAGCATATTCCGCATCGAGACAGTAAATCCTAGTTCAAATTATATGTCCCACCAGATGATCAAAGACTGAGTGACGTTCAGAGATTATTACAAGCTATGCGCACATGGGCTGTACAGTAGATGTATTGAAAACAGTAGCGTATTCGAAGGCGTAATGTAGGGTGACGTCATTTTTGCTCTGGTTCAGGGATGTGATGAGCTGTGTTTTTTCTGGTGTTTTTTCCCTAAGGGTCGGAAAAAACATAAATCGCTGAAAAAATCTCAAGCTAAAAATAGCTAATTTATGTTATTTTTCAGTTAAAAATGGACTTTTGCGATGTAAGAGAGGCCACACTGACAACTGTTAGAAAAACGACAGAAAAGACTAAATTTAGTAATCTAAAAGAAAAAGGCAAAGTGCTGTAAGAAAATTTGCATACAGCGTTTATTGATGCAGCCGGTCAAAGACTGTTTCATGCCTGTTTCGTGATTTACATTTAGGTAAGACGTGTATTTCTGTTAAGAAAGGACTCAGGAAGACGCTAGAATGCGTCAGTAATCATAAAACCAGGCTAGGATACTCAGAACTTGAGCTGGAGTTTTTTTGAAAAAACACCGGAAAAACTTGAAAAAAACAGGCCGAGGTTTTTTCGGAAAAGTATCCATCCCTACTCCTGTTTACATTTATGTTAATCTTTCTGACGCAGGGGAGGCGAGGGAACCTCTAGGAATGCTGTTTTAGTAGACATCAGAACGTACTTCTACTTACGTTGCCGAAAGCTGTCCTTGGAATAACTAGGTCTACAGTGTCGTTGGCACCCGGGTCTATACTCCAAGCGCTGGTTAGAAGCACTAGCAATACTGTTTCCACCAACATCACTTATCTTTGCTTTGCACAACAAGCAATTATTGAGAGCGGTTGTGCAGTCAATGACAAGGCGGTGATTTGCTCAGTTTTAAGTGCGTCCGCAAAGGCAGCTGTTACCAACAATAATCATACTGGTGTCAGATGCTTCTCACATAGGTGCACCGATGCCTGCCAAAAATTCATAGATAGACGACACTGTCAATCGCTTACACAACTTTTCACTACCACGGTCATACGATACACTACACACAGAGACAGACACAGCTAGGACAGACAGAATCGAAAGTCTTACCATTGAGTACATTGGTTGTAGAGTGCGAACTGGTATTGGGTATTGCGTGTATTGGGGTGTTTTCCAGGTATTGGTATGTGGTATTGGGATTTTCATCCTCCAATACCCAATACTAATTAGGACCTATAAAAATCGAAAAAACTCGCTGTTGAACTCATACATGTAACAGGGGGGTCTGGGGGGGGTCTGCCCCCCCCCCCGACTTAGGCCAGACCCCCCCCCCCCCCCCCCGAGACGATTTCACCGACCCCCCCCCCCCCCCTCCGATTTTTCTGGCAAGTAAATTTTCGAGCAAATTTTTGCAATTTTTTTCACTTTCACACACAAAAATTGCCAAAATCGCCTGCAAAACAGCACTTTTAAGCTGTATTTCAGCCCAAATTAGCGATTTTTGGCGATTTTTAGGCCAAAATTGCGATTTTTCTCGATTTTTGAGCGTTTTTTAGTGCCCACCCCCCTCCCCCAAAATTTTGGCTCAGACCCCCCCCGGCCGGCGCCAGCCCCCCCCCCCAACCCAACTTAGGTAACTTTACAAGTCCATATCTTTGGAACCGTTCCACCCACAAACACTATAAATACATCTTTAGAATCCTGACGGTATCAGTAATCGAACACAGTGCTCAAATCACTTTCAAACCCACTACAAAAAAGTTGAATTTTTTCCATCGCGCATTTTAGGATTACCAATCAATGTTGCGCAGATTAGATTGCACCACAGTACAGAACTCGGCCCCCTCTACAACTTTGGTCGAAGGACCAAAGCGCTTCAACGCGTCCATAAGGAGTTATTTGCAAAAACCTCTGAATTCATTTAACTGAAACGGAGTCAGTAATCTTGTTATATGCGCTAACTCATAGCTAATTCCAGGAAATATAAGAAAGAGATCATTTATTTTTTGCGTACATTGCAGTTACGTGCGCGCGTATGTAGTTGTCTGTTTGTTTACTTTAGCCGCCTACCTGCAAGGACGGTGTGTATCGATTTTTCTGACCACGCCTGTCTGCTTGTCTGTTGTCTGGCACTAGCAGTGTGTGCTGGTGAGGCTCGCGTGGCTTGCGGTTACGAGTTTCTTGCTTGTTGGTGGGCCGGTTTGTTGCTGTTTGGTTTAGTGTGCACCACCGAATTTTATGGGGGGGTCCCACCGGAACAAATCTCAAAATATGATGGGCGCCATCAAGCTCAGCGCACGTACCAAGGGTGTGCCTTAACCGATCCAGTCGTGTTACCCACCGTTTGATAGGTCTTTGCGTTGGCTTTCAAATGAGCTAAACAGCGCCGTCATGCAACCATGTTTGCGCGCGAAATTTAAATTTTAGTGACTCGGCTCTATTATTTGATTTTCTACCAAAACGGGAAACGTTGCCATTTTTGCAATTTTGATCGTAGGCCAATGCGCCAACCGTCAAACGACGCAGCGTGACGAGATCTACAGTTTCCATGCATCGCCATCGTTCTACGCCTTCCGGCGCCAGCACTAGATGTCTGAGAGTGCAGGGGTCGAATTTGGCCGTTTTTGCCACTGATTCCTGAGTAGTTTTCAGGCCATAGTTCACTTCACAGTTGCCTGATTTAGCTGGTTCATGCACGAAAACACTCCTAATTGAACTCAGAATGATAATAACACAACCTGGGCGCTCGGCAATGCAAGCAATCCACTGTAGGACCTCCAGTATCAGCATTACCCAACTATCGGGAAAAAGTATGTCAGAAAGATGATCGGTTTTCTCACTAACAAAAAACAAATTTGCATATCTGCTGAATACGATTTTTAGAGCACATCAAGAGCTTTCATTCGGTGTATTACATGCTCTTGTAGCACATCAGTGGATTGATTAAGCATTGTTTAACTGTGATTAGGGCAGGACACCTAAAGATCTTAAGAGTCAGTGTCTGAATCGATCGAGTCTTGGCCCTTTGCACTATTCAGACCCAAAGTTGAAAGTTTGGCGTAGAGGGCTGTAAGTTGGCACACTAATACTACTTGATGAGTTATTCAACTGCTGCTGAGGAATTCCCAATTCGACGCTCCACGCTCGAGATATAAGCCCGCGAAAATCGGCTTGCTTAACTATGGGACGAAAATTTCCAACTTGAATTTCTTTCTTACTGACAAGGGTTGGGACTTAAAAATTGGGGCTTTTGGGCAACTTTTCGAGTAGATTAAGAATCTTTAGTCCAAAATTGTTCTCGATGAAAAAATTTTTTCGCCCCCATTTTGAGCCCCCCCCAACTCGACTGGAACCCCCCTAGACATATTTTTTATTTTAGAATTTCGTAGCGCTATTCAAGAGCTACATTTTGGTATAAAATATTCAAGATTTGAGAGGTAGATTTTTGAGAAAATTTACTTTGAATCTCCAAAACCTGGAAAAATCGTCAACTTTCAGTGTGCTCAAAACGTTGTAACGATTCCTAGCCTTTAAATCGTAATTGGGACTTAAAAATTGGGGGTTTTAGGTAACTTTTCGAGTATATTAAGAATTTTCAGTCCAAAATTGTTTTCGATAAAAAATTTTTTTCGCCCCCGTTTGGGGCCCCCTAGCACGACTGGAACCCCCCCTATACATATTTTTTTATTTTATAATTTTGTAGCGCTATTCAATAGCTACATTTTGGTATAAAATATTCAAAATTTGAGGTGTAGGTTTTTGAGAAAATTGACTTTGAATGTATAAAAACCGCCAAACAATATGGACAAAAAGCAGGTTTTTGTACATTCAAAGTCAATTTTCTCGAAAACCTACCTCTCAAATTTTGAATATTTTAGACCAAAATGTAGCTCTTGAATAGCGCTACGAAATTCTAAAATAAAAAATATGTCTAGGAGGGGTTTCAGTCGAGCTGGAGGGCTCCAAAGGGGGCGAAAAAATGTTTTTTCATCGAGAACAATTTTGGACTAAAGCTTCTTAATCTACTCGAAAAGTTACCCAAAAGCCCCAATTTTTAAGTCCCAACCCTTGTCAGTAAGAAAGAAATACAAGTTGGAAGTTTTCGTCCCATAGTTAAGCAAGCCGATTTTCGCGGGCTTATATCTCGAGCGTGGAGCGTCGAATTGGGAATTCCTCTGCAGCAGTAGAATAACTCATCAAGTAGTATTAGTGTGCCAACTTACAGCCCTCTACGCCAAACTTTCAATTTTGGGTCTGAATACCAAGACTCGATCGAATCAGACACTGACTCTTAAAGTGCCTAGTATGTACATGTAGTACATGTACGTATGTTTGGTAGTTGTCTGCAGGGTCACTCGTTTGCCCGAGTTCTCGTCACTAAATTTTCCAAGTGAATGTGTAAAAACCTCGTCAAGAAGCTCACTGCTTCTGGTGTTAAACGCAGTGCGCAAGCCACGATAACAAAGTTTGGACGTAGTCGGTAACTGTATGTAATGCTACTTTCATTCTCCTGTGATTTTGGTCCGTGTTCATAACTATCTTGTCGTATTTCGTATTTCCGGTCGCTTCTCCGCTGTTAATGCATGTTTCCGATGCATTCAATATATTCAGGGTTTTTTGCAAATAACTCCTTAAGGAGGCGTCGGAGCACTTTGGACTTTAGACCAAAGTTGTAGAGGGGGCCGAGCTCTGTACTGTGGTGCAATCTAATCTGCGCAACATTGATTGTTAATCCTAAAATGCGCGATGGAAAAAATTCAACTTTTTCGTAGTGGGTTTGAAAGTGATTTGAGCACCCGTGCTCACAGTTTTCTTTTATCTCTCTTTTTGCTGATCGTATCGCGCGTAAAGATGCGGAAAACTACAAAAGTGCGGTAGAGAAGTTTTTCTATAGAAGATGGACCTAATTTGGTCGGTCTCCAGAAAATCGTCCAATGAGCTTAAAAATAGGTAAAAATCGATCTGGATTTTTGCAAAATGAACAGTGGGATGTCAGACTACCAGCAGAAAACCCGATAGAAAATCGATTTTTCCAAAACTAAGCTCAGAATATTGGCGTTTGAACTTGTCTAAATTCAACCTCTTTCCTTTCATCACTTGGAGTCTGAGGCGTTAGATAGCCCTTTAATTTAGACACTTTTCTGTGAAATGGGCATTTTATTTTATTTTTGTGTATTTTTATGCAACGTAGTAGAGAGTGCAAGGCAAAAAGCAGGTTTTCCGATCCAAATTGGTTTACCTACTCTTAGAGGCTACTGCTATGTTCAAAATGGATTTTTGCGCAACTCTATACAATTCGGATAGTGCTTTGGCTCCATGCACCCTCTTGCTTACTGCCATGTGCCCAGCAAAACGGAAGACACATCTACCACTGGATGCTGGTCAAGCTTAAGAGTCCTTGCCAAAAAATAGCGGGCAGTGGGCGGCCGATGGAATTTTTTGACCCCCCATTTTTATTGGCTCATTTGAATTGCCCTATTATGAAACCCCCACAGCCGCGTAGGTTTCGCTCTAGCCGCACTCAAACCGGAGTAATGGCTTCAAGTAGGGTGCTGCGCCGGATCTCGCAGATTTGGCTCCTCCATGCTCTTTCAACTGCTGTCAAATTGGCAGCTTTCGATGTACAGGGTGGGCCATTTATCTATTCCCAGTTTCATTAGGACATAACTTTTTCCTACACAGACCGATTTTGCTGAAATTTTGTATAGATACACCCTGATACTTCAAGTTTTTACTGTTAAAATTTTAGCGCGTTCTGACATGAAATGTCTGAATAACAGTAAACTTTTCAAAAGTTCGTTATTGCACTGTGAATTATACTCGTAGTACAGAACGAGGCTGGCGATTTGTTTCTTTCTGCCTTCTGATGACAATTTTTGTATCGATGCTTTAGGAACCGTTTATATTCAGTTTAATTTTTTAATTATAGAATGTTCTTTTACCATAAAGGAGCGTGCTAAATGCGTGGTGTGGTTTGATTGGATGCAGAGCGTGGTAGCGGTTCAAAGAAAAATTCCGCACGTGGAGACGCACAATAGCGACCAGAGTGAAGGATTAGTTTTAAATTTTAACTGTAAAAATTTGAAGTGTTAAGACATTTGTATGTAAAATTTTAATAAAATCGATCTGACTGGAAAAATGTTATGGTTATATGTAGAGTGCGAACTGTTATTGTTTATTGGGTTTTGTGTTTTGTGTGTATTGGTGTGTTTTCCAGTTATTGGGTATTGGGTATTGTGTATTGGGGTTTTTAATCCCCAATACCCAATACTCAATTGGGTCAGGTAAAAATATGGAAAAATCAATGTTGACCTGAAAAATTGATCTGAAAAAAATCGAAAAGTTAGTCGATGATTCGGTTTAGGAAACATCGCGTTAATGAGCCGTCCATAAACAACATCGTTCGAAAATCCCGATTTTTCGGAGCCTCTCCTCCGAAAATCCAATATAAAAAATGGTAACTTTCTGACGTCACCATAATGTACCAGTACCGTACCCATGGCTATTGCGGTGGTGCACACAATTTCCGGCCATTAGGAAAGAATTCGCCAGAAGAAACACGACTGAATTACGAATTAAATGCCAAACCGTTAATTCTGCAAAATTTATTGCTTAAAATGACTTCTAGAATGCATTCTGAGAAGTTATTTTGCAAAATTTTCTCATGGCGAGCAGAATTAACGTAGAGCTATTAAAATCTTAATTGCAGTGCAAAAAATCGTGTGTATTCAAGCTGAATGTACCTTTCCAAATGGAAATTGCAATTTGTGGACCAGCTTTGCAACTATTGGGTATTGGGTATTGGGTATTGGGGTATTGGGGGTCTCAGGTACTGGTACATTATGGTGACATTGAAGAATGGTACCATTTTTATATCCGTTTTTCGGAGAAGCAGAAAATCCGGATTATGAAGGCGATGTTGTTTATGGACGGCTCATTAACGCGATACAGCTTCCTAAACCGAATCATCGACTAACTTTTTCGATTTTTTCAGATCAATTTTCGGGTCAACATCGATTTTTCCATATTTTTACCTGACCCAATTAGTATTATGGTAAAAGCCCCATACAAACCCCAATACCCAATACTTAAAACATCTAATACAAAGACCATCTTTGTCCCCCACAACACCCAATACCCAATACCAGTTCACACCCTCTACATATAACCATAACAATTTTTCCAGTCGATCGATTTTATTAAAATTTTGCATACAAATGTCTTAACACTTCAAATTTTTACAGTTAAAATTTAAAACTAATCCTTCACTCTGGTCGCTAGTTATGCGTCTCCACGTGCAGGAACTATCTTTGAACCGCTACCACGCTCTGCATCAAATCAAACCACACCACGCATTTAGCACTCTCCTTTATGGTAAAAGACATTCTATAATTAAAAAATTAAACGGATTATAATGGGTTCCTAAAGAATCGATACAAATATTGTCATCAGAAGGCAGAAAGAAAACAAATCGCCAGCCTCGTTCTGTACTACGAGTATAATTCACAGTGCAATAACGAACTTTGAAAAAGTTTACTTTTATTCAGACATTTCATGTCTGAACACGCTAAAATTTCTTTAACATAAAAACTTTGAAGTATCAGGGTGTATCTATACAAAATTTCAGCAAAATCGGTCTGTGTAGGAAAAAGTTACATGTCCTAATGAAACTGGGAATAGATAAATGGCCCACCCTGTACATCGAAAGCTGCCAATTTGACAGCAGTTGAAGAGAATGGAGGAGCCAAATCTGCGAGAATCCGGCGCAGCACCCTACTTGAAGCCATTACTCCGGTTTGAGTGCAGCTAGAGCTAAACCTACGCGGCTGTGGGGGTTTTCCATAATAGGGCAATTCAAATGAGCCAATAAAAATGGGGGGTCAAAAAATTCCATCGGCCGCCCACTGCTATCTATTTTTGGCAAGGACTCTTAAGCTTGAGCTGCTTATCCAGTGGTAGATGTGTCTTCCGTTTTGCTGGGCACATGGCAGTAGCCAAGAGGGTGCATGGAGCCAAAGCACTATCCGAATTGTATAGAGTTACACAAAAATCCATTTTGAACATAGCAGTAGCCTCTAAGAGTAGGTAAACCAATTTGGATCGGAAAACCTGCTTTTTGCCTTGCACTCTCTGCTACGTTGCATAAAAATACACAAAAAATAAAATAAAATGCCCATTTCACAGAAAAGTGTCTAAATTAAAGGGCTATCTAACGCCTCAAGCTCCAAGTGATGAAAGGAAAGAGGTTGAATTTAGACAAGTTCAAACGCCAATATTCTGAGCTTAGTTTTGGAAAAATCGATTTTCTATCGGGTTTTCTGCTGGTAGTCTGACATCCCTTATTTCATTTTTGCAAAAAATCGGAATCCGATTTTTACCTATTTTCTAGCTCATTGGTTGATTTTCTGGAGACCGACCAAATTAGGTCCATCTTCTATAGAAAAACTTCTCTACCACCACTGTAACAGTTTTCCGCATCTTTACGCGCGATACGATCAAATAAAAAAAGATAGAAAACTGTGAGCACGGGTGCTCAAATCACTTTCAAACCCACTACGAAAAAGTTAGATTTTTTCCATCGCGCATTTTAGGATTGCTAATCAATGTTGCGCAGATTAGATTGCACCACAGTACCAGAGCTCAAACCCCCTCTACAACTTGCGGTCTAAAGTCCAAAGTGCTCCGACGCCTCCTTAAGGAGTTATTTGCAAAAACCCTGAATATATTGAATGCATCGGAAACATGCATTAACAGCGGAAAAAACGACCGGAAATACGAAATACGACAAGATAGTTATGAACACCGGACCAAGATGTCACAGGAAATGAAAGTAGCATTACATACAGTTACCGACTACGTCCAAGCTTTTGTTATCGTGGCTTCCACTGCGTCTGTTAACACCAGAAGCGGTGAGCTTCTTGACGAGGTTTTTTACACATTCACTTAGGGAAAATTTAGTGACGAGAACTCGGGCAAACGAGTGACCCTGCAGACAACCACCAAACATACGTACATGTACTACATGCTTTGTACTAAGAACACTTTAAGAGTCAGTGTCTGATTCGATCGAGTCTTACAGTATTCAGACCCAAAATTGAAAGTTTGGCGTAGAGGGCTGTAGGTTAACACTAATACTACTTGATGAGTTATTCTACTGCGGAAATGAATTCCCAATTCGACGCTCCACGCTCGGAATATAAAGCCCGCGAAAATCGGCTTATTGCCCAACTATGGGACGAAAACTTCCAACTTGTATTTCTTTTCTTACATGACAAGGGTTGGGACTTAAAAATTGGGGCTTTTGGGCAACTTTTCCGAGTAGATTAAAGAAGCTTTAGTCCAAAATTGTTCTCGATGAAAAAACATTTTTTCGCCCCCTTTGGAGCCCTCCAGCTCAATTTTCGAAACCCCTCCTAGACATATTTTTTTATTTTAGAATTTCGTAGCGCTTCATTAAAAGAGCTACATTTTTGAAGTCTAAAATATTCAAAATTTGAGAGGTAGGTTTTCGAGAAAATTTGACTTTGAATGTACAAAAACCTGCTTTTTGTCCATATTGTTTGGC
>JASANB010005850.1:0-35044 GCA_030248155.1 Sabatieria punctata | reverse complement strand
AATTGATTTCAAACGAAATTAGGACCGGTTGCTGCCGTTGGCAGCGGCCGGGTTCGTGCCACTCACAACAAGCAATTAGCTGCATCGGATGCAACTGTGCACGTCACTGCTATCTTTCTACTAGAATGGTCACGCTTTTCTGGTATAGTAAATGTAGAATAATGTAGACCGCTGCAATATTGGTCCAATACCATACATACGTGTTTGGAGTCCCGACGACCCAGAAAATCGAGGATGAATCCCACCCACACTGCTTCAACGTGAAATCAATTGGATTGAAAGCAGTCGACAGTCTATACACTAGTTTACATTATCCCGTGTGTCACAGTGGCCACAGCATCTGCGAGAGTGGTTGTTTGTGGGTTTGAAACCGGTCGAAGCAATTTGGAAGTGGGCAACATAAAACCCAACCCAGGCCGTGCCCCTACCCATCGCCATGGGTGCCGGTACCATATATGGAACCAGTACCATAAACGGCGTAAGTGCCTGACCGTAGTAGGTAAATGCGAATCGAAACTGGAGCTGCCTAAGCACCTGATAACAGCAAAGGGCAACTGCAAAAGGGGAAATCTTTGTAGGTAGGACACTCGATTGAAAGGCTCTAATAAGAGCGCGGGGCATCCTGAGCTGTCCGAGAGGGTCACAGGAACTTAAGCAAACAAACAAAACAGTCGTGTAACATGAGAGGGAACAGAAGGACATCATACGTAGAGACGCTAGCTACCAACCTTTCGGAATTCTTCTTCGAACCTCCTCAGTTCCAGACACTTGATAAGACGGGCTTCATGACGGCGCCAGAAAGCGTCGAAGCTGCGCTCAGTTTCGTCCAACTGGATCAGCATCCGCTCGATCGAAGTGACGTTGTGCAGTCTTGTCGGACTCAGCTGCTCGGCCTTTGGTTTCGTATCCACCTGACGCACGCTCTTCAGCAATGTCGAGCCTTTGCGCACCGCTATTCGGAAGTCCTCCTGTAAAGCTTATCTCATCTCACACTATGTTGGCTTGAGATTTCTAGGTCAGCTTTCTTTACTAGAGTACCAACTGATCCGGTATTGGGCTTTCTCTGACATAGGTCGCTCTACTTACGCATCTTGGCTTGGTTTTACAGGGTTAGTAAAAAAACAACCCAGCTGATATATTTTACTGTGACAACCGCAAATCTCAACTGATTTGAATGAATCTTTTTTGAATGAAAGACAAATAAATTATCGACAGGGTGGTGCAATTTTGATTAAGATACTCTGCTTGGTTCCTGAGATATTTTCCATCAACATTGAAACACTGCTTTTGGTAATGGACAAACAGTGATTAGAAACACCCAGCTGACTTTTTGCTGTAGCAACCGTAAACCTCAACCGATTCGAACGAACCCTTTTTAAATGAAAGCAATAGAAATTAACAAAATCTCTGATTTTACTTTGAGGAGGGCAAATATCTCAGGAACCAACCAAACAAACTATCTTAATGAACATTGCACCAACCTGTCGAGAATTTATTTGTCTTTTATTCAAATCGGTTGAGATTTACAGTTGCTAGAGCAAAAATCTGCTGGGTTTTGTTTTTTGACGCACCTGTATATACAATGTAGATCGTCTTAGCCTAAGCAGACTCCAGGTACAAAACGGTATTCGGCGGGCGGCAGGCAATTGAATGACGGAGAGCGCGAAGGAAGCAGAAAAACTTATCAATAAACACGTCAAGTGTGGGAGTGAGGCGATAGATCAAAAGCCTGTCGTCAACATAGGCGACAGCTGCAATATCGCACTGCCAGCAATTGCGTAAACAAAACAATGAATTCCTGAGATTTTCTAGCCGCCTCACTAACCCGGCCAGGCGAATCAATTTGCCGCCCAGCCAGGATTATTACTACAACACAAGGTCGCATCTAAAATTGGTGCTCAACCCTTAAAGGATTGCAGAAAAATATGTTGAAACTTGGCACGTGCACCATAAAAGTTGGGCTGATAGAAAATTCTGGGAGCACCAGAGAAACGTGCCTTTATAGCTTCTTTCTCGGCGCGTTGCGTGTCCAACACATGAGCGGTGGTCTCTACGTCGTTGGGCAATTCGGTATCCTTCAGACAACGACTGAACTCGGCCAGCGAGTTGGCGATCACAGTTGCACTCGAACGCATCCGCTCGATGTCCTAAACATACAACCCACACTCACTCTCTACTCTGTTCACATGTGTACAGTCAGTCCATACTTGGCTATTAGCCCTACTTAACTATGTGTAGCCAATCTACAGCATATACAATGTATATCCTTTAAATTGCTGGCGAAACTAGTTCAGAAAGTATATGTAGCTACGTATGTATGCTAACCTAAGTATAGCTTTGCTCGGCTCTGACCCTTTAGCCTAGTCTAGTATAGCTACATATGCTTAGCTGGCTAATTTAGCGCAGTATGGATATACATATAACCAATGTTGGCGACGCAATCAGACATGTAACAGGGGGTCTGCCCAACCCACCCGACTTAGACTAGACCCCCCGGATGGGAACCCCCCGAAACGATTTTTCTGATCCCTTCCGATTTTGCTGGCAACCATTTTTTAGCAAATTTTTGTGATCTTCTACAATTTCAGACAGAAAAATTGCTAACCCCCTGTAAAAGAAGACTTTTTAGCTGTATTTGTTGTCCTTGAAAAGCGCTTCGCAGTAAACTTGTAGAAGCTGTTAGAATAAAGCAAGAGAAGACAAACCATTCTATGTTGCACCCATTCCAAGTGATTGTACTTGAGACAGCCCCCAACGTCCAGCGTCAGGCACTCTCTACCGATATACTGATGGAGTTCGTGACAATTCTGACAAATAACTACCTGCAATTACCGGCTTTTAGTCAGTCTAAGCAATGTCTGATGTTAATAGAATTGCCTTGAAATGGCACGAGTCCACAATGGTGCGATAGCCAACCTCGAGGGCGCGTTGTAAGACGCCTTCCGGTTTGAGCACAAACATTACCCTGATTGGGCAAGGGAAATAGTTCTGAAACCGCCGTACATATGTACAGTCCCGTTCGCAAACAGCTCGACCAACTGACAGAATTGGACCAGAATTTGGACAACAGCCGGACACTTTGTTGGTGTGGTTTGAGGGGTGCCGGCCGGCCGGCGTGTAATTAATGTTGGTGAGTTGGCCGATACCTAGCCCAATATAAGCGCGACCATATTGTTCGATGAGTTGGTGACCCGGCGCGGCGGTCGGTCTTGTTGGCCAATTTGACCAATTCTGGCTGTTGGTCGAGCTGTTTAATTAGCCGGCTTATACCGACAAATGAAGCAGCAGCATCCTTAGGGACGACCACTTGTCCAACCGCCGATCCGCCACCACCACGTAGCCGCGGTGCGAGTCCTCGAGTCTGAAATTCTTTATGCCAAACAATTGTCGGGAGCCGGAGTCGAACTCACGGAGGCACTTGGACGAGGTAGGAGACCAGTTTGTGGTAGTGCGGAAAGGACAATTGACTCCTGCTGTCCGGAAACGTCAACAGCGGAAATCCGTCGCGCGTACGCGCGCCTGAAAAAAGGAAGGGCGCCAAATTCAAAGTCAAACATTTATTCTTACAAATTTTACAAACATTAGCTCTTACCCGACAGGAAGGCATAGCGACTGACCAAGATTTCCGAGATCTCCTTAATCTTCACTTTTTCCGTCCCTACCGTCATGTATCCATCTAGAAGAAAGATCTTATCATAATCGTCGGTCAAGGAGAAACGGTTTTGAGCGCACTAAAAATGTCCTTTTGAATCAAATAGAGGGCCGACATATTTCAGTGTCGCAATTTCACATGCGCTGCAGTAGCTGTATACATAGAACGTTACACAGAGCAGTGAAAGGCTCGGCTATGAGCTACATTGAATTTAAATTTAAGCCAGTTCGAACCACGCACCAGGTGGCTAGCTGGCATTTTCCCGCCTTTATTGACCGCGCACAGATAAAACGCTACCGGTTAGGGGATATTGATTTCTGCTTCTTTCTGCACATTACAACTTGCTTGGCAATATTGTTCTCTTTTATTCCTGTTTAATTTTTGTTGGTTGCTGCTCAAATCAAACTTGCTAAATGTACCGTATTGTGCTGTTTGTAGTACCCGAGTACTATACATAGGGTTTTGCGAAAGTAAAAATATATCAATTAATATTGTATCCAGGTTCTGGACGTACCATGTACTATTATGGCACTCAAAATCAGCTAGATAACAAACCTACAATAGTATTTGAAGTCCTTTTATCAACAAATTACAGCCTAGTTGTAAAAATAGGCTCTTTACTTACGTCAAAGCCTCTATGATTGTATTATCTACTGTTTTCGTTGATACAAACAAGGTTTATCACTAAAAATACGGTAATGTTCGCACGTTTTGTATTGTAAACTGCTCATTTCAGTGTAAAAATACTGTATGGAACAAAAATGGCAACCCCTTTTTCGAGCTTTACTCAAGCCAAGCGATTTGTTCTCGTTCATTTCTTTATCGATTTGGCTCAAATTTTCAGGATTAATTAGTAACATAACCGGGCAGATAATGTGCACGTTTAGTGCCAAAATTCTGACTCGCTCAGGTTTAATGAGCCGAAAACTAATAATGAAGGTGGTTCACGAAATACTAATTTTTTCGTTAATTAAAAAGGTATGGGTCTAAAACTTGCAGGAATGACTGGTATTGCCATTCGACATAACAGACTGACATACTGCGGACCCCTGTAGCTCAAAGGGCGCTAATTGGGGAATTTCAAAAAACTTATTTGAAAATCCTTTAGTTCTGAAGTTCGCACTTTCTACAATCAAAGCACTGAATCAGTTGTTATTCAAGATAGATTGTAGCAAGAAGATCGACAAATAAATGAACCTTATATTTGAACTCTGTTACACGGCATAGAAACCTTGCCCACAGTGTTTTTGGAAAATGGGAAGTCTTCAGAATTGTCATTTCACCGGTTTTACGAAGAAAAGTCACATTGTGGCATGTTTTTGAAATTATCCAGTTTTAGCGCCCTTTGAGCTATACGATACGGCTGTACAGTCAGTTTGTTATGCCCAATACCAACACCAATAATTCCTGCAAGTTTCTCACCGATACTCTTTGAATTAACGAAACAAATGTATGTATGTATGTATTTCCGTGGACAATACGGTTAGTCCTCACAGTTTTTGTGCAAATAAATAAGGACTCGGCCAAGTCATTACTGATTTACTTTCAATAAATTCAATCCGCCCCTCCGGACAACTCGGCGCCAAGCCGAGTTGACATCTGTCTAGTTGAGCCGAGAAATCTGTGCCCGGGCTCCCCCGAGTGATTTTGCAGTGATTTGTAGCCGCGCAACTAACCTTGGCCTCTCTAATGCATGCACATACATAATCCGTTGTTATTGCCCAACAGCCGGGCCATTAAGTCGGCTATTATTAGGCGTTCCAGGCTTAATAAGCTATCGGTTCGGTGCCGGTAGCTTAGAGGGGGGATCAATACGAATTTCCGGCCAGCGCCAGCAAAACAAGAGCGCAGAAAAGCCCGGAGATTGACGCTCTCTTTTTGCCAGCCAGGCGCGGCTCTGATTGAAAAGTTTTTTAATGGCCTTCCCGATGGAAATTGGCCGCAGACGAAAACAGCACACGCACCCCATTCGTTTGAACACTCGTCCTCAGAGCCGAGACTGACTGAGTCGGCCACCATCCATCCTGTGCCGAACTGGGAGTGTTGCGACCTAAAAGTTGACGGTTAAACGGTTTTTATGGCACCCTACACTATCTACCCACAACACTCAAGGAAGATAGGTTATTAGAAACCCTCTATAATTGTTGTATGTATGCAGACATGGGCTCAACCTCTTCAGCAATTTTTGGAAGAAGTTTGTTGAGAAAAATGTGACAAGAGTATAAGCTTAATTAGTAGACGACAATCAGCTCTAAACAGCAGATTTTAAACAAAAGTGTAAGGCACGAAATTTGATTTTAGCTCTCATCAGCATCTCTAGCCGTACGCCGATACTGGAAGAGGATTCGGTCGGGGGTCTGAACCCAATTCTGCGAGTGACGGGTACAGTAGGTGGAAAACTCTCAAAAATCGCAAACAAATCGCTAATTTAGGCTCAATACAGCTAGGAAGTGCTGTTTTACAGGCGATTTTAACAATTTTTGGTTGTCTGTAGTTCTAAAAACTGTTAGAATTTGCTGAGAAAAATAGTTGCTAGAAAAATCAGAAGGGCACTGGAAAAAACCGTCACGGGGTAGTATTTTTCTTATCCATACTATTACTATTCTATGTATAGATTTGTACGTATACTGTACGTTGAAAGCCGTTGTGTTTCGTTAGAGTAGATGTGATGTCAGAACCTATATTGACATGCTATTTGCGCTTGCACAAACCTATACCCCTTTTTATCGAGCTCCAGTTTGCGTGCCGGTAGGCAAAAACAGAGCAAAATAACCTAAATATTAGACTGTAAATTATTCATTAGTGGGTTCTTGTATCAGTTTATTCTTGCCGTCTGTGGATTTTAGATTTTTTTCTGTAAAACCGTTTTACTTGGGTGTGATTTCTTTCAGTTTAGAGCGCAAAAAGAAAACCTCTTCAGAAACCACTAAGCTCTCTCGAGACTCAATTAGCGGCAGTAATTTAATACCCACCTGTACACTTATTATTGCAGCCTAATTTGCCACAACCAGCTAATATATCATGTTTCTAATCGCCGCTCAATCAAACCTACCGTACCTGGCCATCACACTATGATATCCGCTCTCCTCCAAGTATTCGTCAGCTTTGAGCGCATTTCTCAGCGCTTTGAGGTCGAAATCGAGTTCGTACTGAAAATTTGACTCATCAATCGTGGCCGAGGCAGTCGGGGTAGTGGCGGCTGTGTCGGTCAAGCTTGGAATGGAGTTTGAACCGGTGACACAGGCCGGTTGCGACCAGCAACTCTGCTGCGCCATCGTCGGACGATTCTACTGGGTGAGAGTTTGCTCCATGGCTACAGAGTAGTAAGAGGAAGAGAAGGCAACAGTTAGCTGCTGGTGGGCTGAGTCAGAGCGAAGAGGGCCGAGTAGGGTCCAACTCAATTTCAAGGCCGCACAGCCTTCCTTCTATGCCGGTCGGTCGGTCGGTCGAGGCAATATTGCCGGCTGCTGCTGGTGGTGGCAAAAAATCGATCCCCGCCTGCTCGGCCTTGACAATTAATGACACAACGCCGACAAGCACGCTCAAAAACTGACACCCCTCCGCTTGATAAAACACACCTCCGCTCTTTTTGGCCCTGCATTATACAAACACCTGCTACTTCCTCTCTTAGTCTGGCACTTTACGCCGTTTATGGTATACTGGCACCATATATGCTATCCCTAGCTTGGCATTGGTACATGCACCGGTGCCGAATATCTATGGTACTACAGTTGGTAGGTATACCTGAACCTGAACCTGAAACCTGGGTATTAACCTGAAAATTGTGAACCTGAACCTGAACCTACTTGAAAATATAACTACTTACCTCACACCTACTAATAGGTCGGTACATTGTACCTAGTTTAAAGTGAACAAAAGCTGTCCATCGTGAGAAAACAAAGGCAGACGTACATAATATAGATAAAACATGATTCTGATTTTTGTTTTGAACGCAATACAGTACCTGCTATGCTTCAACACCGCCTTTCTTTTTGTAATTTCAAGTAAAGTTTTACAAGTCAATCGTAAACTGGTCAGGCATATCTGGAACAGTCATCTAGGTGAAAAACAAATTCAACTATTGGCCAAAAATCCTTTTTTGCAGTGAAATAATATTTTCCAGTTATAAGACCATGGTCTTCAAAAGGGCGCCAAAAAGTGACCCTAAATTTGGGCATTTTCCAGTTATAAGACCAGGTCTTATAAGTGGAAAACTCCGGTATGTATTTCAGTGACATCTACGTACGTGTAACGTGTATACCCAACTTTCTTTTGCCAGTGCCAGAGGAGAGGCACGCAAAACTTTGAATAAGTTTTCAAATGACTGCTACTTGCTGAATTCGAGCAAATAGCCATGTTTTGCAGCCAAACTCCTCATTGCCACTCATTAATTGGGTATTCTTACACAGCTCTCCAGTTGACATCGAGCTGCCTGGTGCCTGCCAAACCAACTCACTAACCAATTCAACATACATTGTAAATCTGATCTCACAGTGTACTGTAGTTTAGCCCGTTGCGTTATGTGAGAAAATCCTTGAGAATACCGACTAGAAATGGTATCAATAGCTAAACCGGATGATGAAAACATTTATGTTTTGTCATACTGAATCCTGAATGCGTTTTGATCGATTTCCCGATATTTCCCGGTATTCTCATTTCCCGGTAATCGCGGTTTTCCCGAATCCCGGTATTCCGCTCCCGGTTGCATCACAAATGATTAGCTTGAACTTGACCAGTAGAAGAAGTATAAGTTTATTTTTAGTTGAGTTTGAATAATTTCACATTGTCAGTTGTGACCAACGTTGGAATAAACTGCCGGCTAACACTACTTCTCTGTCTTACGCGAGATTTAAACTCTTTCTGACCTCTGAATCGTTTGAAAACTTAGTTCACGATATGGCTGTTGTTTTACAACTTATTTTCTTGCCGCTCGCTTGCTGTTTTACGGTGTAGAGCTTTGATGGCACAAAAGTTGAAGTTGAAAAGTTAGAATAAGCATTTCAATTTATGTTTGGCGGAACACAACTTTGTTTGTCAAACTAAAACTATTATCACGACTACAGATCGTCAAACACAGGAAGTTTCAGTTGCAGAAATCTTCTTAAACCTCTGAAAATCTTATTGATAGAGCGCCCGAGTGTGTGCGGCACAGAGTGCGAAGAAAAACTGTCTGATTTTGCTTTCGTCATATCTGTTTCCTACCCAAGTCGCCCTGGTACAAACGGCTTTCCGCCGCCGTTATTTATACTTCTGCCACCTAGGTTGCACTGGCAGTTTCTAAATCTGGGCAACCACTCGATTTAGAGACTTTGACCGACTGGCCTAGTGGCAAGTGGCAACCGGTGAATGAGAAACCCACTGCCACTTCCGAAAACTAAATTGGTAACCATCATTATGATTTGTTGAGAGTTTGTAGGGAGGTCCACGCACATTTATTTTTTTTCGGTAATACAAGGAGTAGAGAGGCCTGAAACTTGCAGGAATGATTGGTGTTGCCATTGGGCATGACATACTAAGCAGGCAGCCCTGTAGGGCACAAAAATTGGGGGAATTTCAAAAACATGAGTGAAAATCCTATAGTTAAGAAATCCGCACCTTCTAGAATCAAAGCACTGAATCTGTTGTTAATCAACACAGATTGTAGCAGGAAGTTCGACAAATAAATGAACCTGATATTTAAACTCTGTTCCACGCCATAGAAACCATCCCTGCAGCGTTTTTTGAAAATCCAAAATCTTTAGAATCGTCATTTTGCTGGTTTTATACCAGCATAATTCCGAACTCTAGTTGCATTCCTCCCTATTCCCTAGTTAGAGCAGTGAGTGTGGTGCTGGTGAATAGAATCAGTGTTGCCAGGGTCTAGCCAGTCTAGGATACTACGACCAGCTCAAGATTATACTATTTTATACTACAATTTTCGCCTTTATACTACATTTGCATACTACTACGTTGCAAAACTGTCAGATCAAGGTTTTAAAGCATGCATAGAAATCTGTTATGTAATACAGACAGCAATGGCAGAAGCGTTTTTTAAATTTCGACGCAAAGAGTTTTTCACACAAGTGAAAGTTTCAATAACTTTTTAAATCATCGAAAATTTAGGCAATTTTGCCTTCTGCAAAAGCTTTTAAAAAGTGAACTGTCAGGTTTGAACTACTTGCATGTGCTAACGGTCGGGCATTAAAAGCCGTCGATCGGCCCAGCCCGTCCTTTGATTCTGATCGGTATATATTGTATACTTGACTTTTGTACTGGACCATGTCCATTTATTCGCTTTCTTTCCAAACAAGGAAACAGGTGGCTCTCCTTTATGCTTTCGTCATAGAGTTCTGTATCTGGATCTCTATGCTTTCGTTTCGTCGCATCGCATCGCTTCGTTAGGTAGATAAGCCAGCTAGCTACAGTATATTATCAAGCGAATGACTGATAATATTTTCTTTTCTTTTTTCAACGTCGTTTTACTGCTAATTTACCTGGTGTTGGTGCGCTCAATTATACAGAACGTTTAATTTACTGTGAGCTTGATTCATTGGAATATCGTCGTTTATGTTTTGATTTACTTTTTGTTTTTAAACTGCTTATGGTTATTTCAATGTTTCTATGTCACATTTATTTACGGCAGTTAGTAGTTTACGCACCCAGCAGCGACCCCAATTGGGCGCCGATCTTTTGGAGTGGTGAATTTGCTTAGATCGATCAGAGAACCGGTCTATTTCAGCTTGCATTAACAAATTGCGCGTTTTGGTGGAAAAGTACTTGGAAAATCAGCTTCTTTACAATTTAAAAAGAAAAAAGCGTAAATAATCCCGTGTGTCACAGCGGCCCCGTGGAAGCGGTATGTTTATGGGTTCGAAACCTGTCGAGGCGATGGGAAGTAGTTGAGACAAAGCCCAACCAAGGCCGTCGAAAGTCAGCAATGGCAAGTAGATAAATGGGGACCAAGCCGGCGCTGTCTAGCACCCACTGACAGCAAAAGGGGATATTTGTTGTTATGTAATTGTCATTGCCAACCGAAATCAGGCAGCCATCAGGCAGACATGTTAAGTGGGGGGTCGGCGGAATCGGCCGGCATGGCGTGCGTTGGACATCCCTATGGCCCCAAAGTAAAACCCTAAAACAGTTCCGCCCAACTCCCTCTGGATAGCCAGCAATGGCCATCCATGGTTCTCTCTGATGGAGCCATTTTCCATAGTAAAACTCGAAAACACCCATAACGGAAATGGGCGTTTCTCAGAGGGCCGAGTTAGCTGGAGACACATGCTATCCAGCGTTCGAAAGCTCACATCATGGGCAGACTAACAGAAAGAACCTATTACCATGCAAGCATCACAGAAAAAGCAACTCCACTAAATGACCAGAAAGCTGCTCTAACTAACACCGAATCTTTGGGGGCGTGTATTAAAATTATGCAATGGCATGGGGCGGGAGGTTCGCCAAATGACTACTAATCATTACGGTGGGAAAGGGGGTTGGCGACTTAGTTAGTTGCGTAATTTTTCAAAGTGCAGAATCACTGAAGTGGCCATAATTTTAATTGTTTTAACGTACAGTACATGTACATGTAGTTTCGATTTGAAGCCATTGGGCGTACATTATCTCAATTTCACTTTAAGTTGTAGTAGTTGTGGGTGGAAAGTCAAAAGTCCCATTTTCAAAAGGGTGGCGTGTAAAGCACTGACAGGGCCCTTTGGGCGAGAGATGATTCTACCGCTATCAAATTTTTCCCTGACCGGACACGAAATTCCCTGAATTTTCCTTGATTCCCTAATTTTTTTTAAATTATGTGACTTTTCGATGACTCTCTGACTTTTCAGGTCCAGCACGAACTCTGGTTTATAACTATCGGTTATCAGTTAAGTGATATGGCAGCAGCCCTAAACCCATGAGAAAACACTTTGGTTTCATTGACTCGGCTCTTTCCCCTCTATTCGGTGCTGCTCCTTAGAGATGATGGTGACAATTTCCATTTCTGTTCTGCACATTCTGTTTTCTTTACTGATGCTTTTTCGTTAAAAGATTCAATGCTACTTTTCCACCAAGAAGGCGTAATTTGTTAATGCAAGCTGAAATAGAACAGTTCTCTGATCGATCTAAGCAAATTCACAACTCCGAAAGATCGGCGCCCAATTGGGGTCGCTGCTGATGCGAACGGTGCGTACGGTGCGTAAACTACTAACTCTAACTGCCTTTATTTACTATTATCACCGGCATGGACCACGGTATACACATGGACACGAAGCTTAAAATTTCCCCTATACCACAGTTGCGCGACCCCGAAAATCGACCGAATGAACAAACTGGTACCTAATCGAAGAAGTACAACGAACGGACAAGTAGCATAGAGATGTTATTCCAACTGTGGCACTGCAAAGCAATAATACAGTCATCATCAGCACGAGATTTTCACTAAACAGAGACCAGATGCAGAAATTTGCACAGACAACGACGAGATCACACAAAAACGTATCGCAAGTCAAACATTTCTAGACTTGAGCTTATAAGCCTTATTAACAATACCTATCTTACTAGAGCTATCAGACAACTTCTTGACAAGATTCTTGCACAGGCAATTACCTATTTTCGAACTCAAAATACGAGAAAACTCATGACCCCGACGGCATGAGAAATCAATGCCTAAAATGTCATCAACCGGTTGTTCTTCTTCCAAAAGCAACAGCACAGCTTCAACGAAAGTGGCTTTAATGCTGTGGGAACTGCACCAGTGGCGAATAGAGAGTCTGCTCAGCAGTGACACAGGAATAAACCAGCCAGGCTTTCCAGCAAATTCCGCAGGCAACAACGCTGGGCACAACCAAGCCAACGCGGTTGACCTGATCTATCAGCTGACCTATTTTTTTGCGAATCGCTGGTCTCCACACTCAGCTCAGACAATTCATCAACGTCGGCGTTTGGATCGACCAGAATGTCTTTGCAGGCATCGCATTTTGTAAGTCTGAGAAGCGACCGCACCAAAGCACCGCATACATAGAAAACAACGTTAGCGTCCGTGCACTAATGGTCAGATTGGTTTGGCTGTCCCATTATTTGACCAACGCGTGCATTTATTTAGCTCACCGGCCTTTAGTCGACCACTGTCAGTCAACAGGCGAGGGCACCGGAAGTATCTCACCTGTATTAACGTGGAATTAATTTTTGATCAAGGAACCAGCTCAAATTTGTCATTCACTATCAAGCAGTTGCCGCGGAGCAATCCAGTAATTTCCACGGGACAATTGGCAATACCAGGAATATCGGCGTTCTAGTGGGTCGGAGCGGAGTTGAAATTACCCAACAGAACGCAGTCCAATCGAAGCTCGGTTAGGGAATATCTAAAAATACACATATACCTTAATAAAATGAAAAATCTAAAGATCAGAAATATGCAAACATAAAAGAGCGATAACCGAAAAAACAATGCAAACGTAAAAAATAATAATTACCTAGCTCTTTTTTTACTAATGTCTTACACATGTGCCGCGCGGCTAGGAACGTTTCAGAAGTTAACCCTGGTTTATCAGACGACTGCCACTCATCAAGAATTGACAAAAACTGAGTTAGGCTAACTAACTAGCTAACAACGACCTATGTAGGTACCTACTAGAGATGCAACCGCAAAGAAAAATACAGGATAGTGCTTCCGATCAGAAAAATACCGGATTATCCGGTATTTTAACCGGATAATATGTAAAAATACCGGATACCGGATAGTGTTTTTGAGCTAAAAAATACCGGATTATGGTTGCATCTCTAGTACCTATACGCATGCATGGGCCGGAAAAATCCGGAGGGGGTCTGGCTGGAGAACTGGGGGGTCCCGGAAAAAAGTCCAAAAAGCGCCTATTTTGCCTTAATTAAGCGAAAATTTTCTCCCTCCGGGTGGCGGGGGGTATGGCCGGCCGAGGGGTAGTATTGACCGGCGAAGGGAGGGGTAAACCTCCCTTATCCCCTGCGGCCCATGTCTGCCTATCCATCTACCACCTACTATTGAAAAGGAATTCTTGTTTTTTCGAACTTTCGAAAAATCCCTATTATATAGGCGAATAGCTTAAAATGAAAGCATTTTACAGGTTTCCGGAGTACCTTAATCGCTCTCTGCTGATCAAATAGCCTATACGAACGTGCATAGACCTGTAATTCGTTCCCGTAAACTCACCTACTGATTCTGGGAGGATGACAAAAAAGGTTCGAAAACATCGTGAAAAAAATTGTTAAAAACTAACTAACTTACGTTAAAAAATCGTTGTTGTACCGGAATTTGGTTCTACAAAAGATTCCATAAGTCAAATAAACAAACAAACTACCTAACTTGTTCTTCTTTTCTTCTTTTTTTTAATTTTCCTCGGCGGGAGCGTCGCTGGAGCGTTTAAGAGCCAGTCTCTGAACCGATCGAGTTTCAGTATTCAGACCCAAAAATGAAACTTTGGCGTGGAGGGCTCAAAGTTGGAGGACTAATTAATACGTCTTGATAGGTTATGTAACCACCGCAAAGAATTTCCAGATTCGACGCTCCACGCTCGAGATATGGCCTTCTAAAAATCGGCCCGCTTAACTATGGGACCAAAATTTCGAAATCGAATTTCTGACTTGCTGATCGGAATTCAGACCTAACAAACGGGGTTTTTGCGTAACTTTTTGAGTAGTTTAAGAATCTTTTACTAAATTTCATTTTTGGAAAAAAATTTTTTTTTTGCTCCCATATCGGGGGGCATAACTCGTCTGGAACCCCCCTAGACCGTTCTTTTTATTTCAGATTATTGTAGCGCTATATCTTAGCTACACGCCGGTGCAAAACATTACCGGCTACCGGACGGCAAACACTGAAATATTTGCGTTCAAAAATTAAAAATGCCACATTTTGCATGTTTCACTGGGGTACATAAATTTCCAACTCAAAGTTCTAGCTGAATAATTGGACTTGAATTCTAAAAATTGATGTCTAGGCTGTACTTTTTGAGTAGTTTAAGAATCTTTCATTGAATTTCATTTTTGAAAAAAAAAAATTCCCCCCCCCTATCGGGGGGCATAACTCGTCTGGAACCCCCCTAGACCGTTCTTTTTATTTCAGATTATTGTAGCGCTATATCTTAGCTACACGCCGGTGCAAAACATTACGGGCTGCCGGACGGCAAACACTGAAATATTTGCGTTCAAAGATTAAAAATGCCACATTTTGCAAATTTTTGGGCACAGTGAAACATGCAAAATGTGGCATTTTTAATCTTTGAACGCAAATATTTCAGTGTTTGCCGTCCGGTAGCCGGTAATGTTTTACACCGGCGTGTAGCTAAGATATAGCGCTACAATAATCTGAAATAAAAAGAACGGTCTAGGGGGGTTCCAGACGAGTTATGCCCCCCGATAGGGGGGGGGAATTTTTTTTTTTCAAAAATGAAATTCAATGAAAGATTCTTAAACTACTCAAAAAGTACAGCCTAGACATCAATTTTTAGAATTCAAGTCCAATTATTAAGCTAGAACTTTGAGTTGGAAATTTATGTACCCCAGTGAAACATGCAAAATGTGGCATTTTTAATTTTTGAACGCAAATATTTCAGCGTTTGCCGTCCGGTAGCCGGTAATATTTTACACCGGCGTGTAGCTAAGATATAGCGCTACAATAATCTGAAATAAAAAGAACGGTCTAGGGGGGTTCCAGACGAGTTATGCCCCCCGATAGGGGGACGAAAAAAAATTTTTTTTCCAAAAATGAAATTTAGTAAAAGATTCTTAAACTACTCAAAAAGTTACGCAAAAACCCCGTTTGTTAGGTCTGAATTCCGATCATTCGCAAGTCAGAAATTCGATATCGAAATTTTGGTCCCATAGTTAAGCGGGCCGATTTTTAGAAGGCCATATCTCGAGCGTGGAGCGTCGAATCTGGAAATTCTTTGCAGGTCATTGATAACTTGTCAATATGTTTTAGTGTTCCAACTTTCAGCCCTCTACGCCCAACTTTCAATTTTGGGTCTGAATAGGGCAAAGGGCCAAGACTCGATCGGTTCAGAGACTGACTCTTAAGAGCCATTTTATATAAGAGCGGTACGGTTTTCTTCAGGAGGGCGGCGGACGGCCAAATCTGACCCCCACTTTTTATTGGCTCATTTGAAAGTCCTATACATGGAATGTTTAAAACCCAAGTATCTCCCGGATTTACCCACTACTGGGCTAGAGAAGTGGGAAAACGCCCGGGGCTCGATTTTCGGGCGTTTACGGAAATGGTCATTTCTTTTGAACCACTAGGCCTAGAGGGCCCAAACTTTAAACATTTGTAGAGGAGGTGTTGTGCTACCATAACTGATGTTTCTAGCCGCCTAGCCTTCTCCATAATCTAGAATCGACGCTCCAAACTGGAGGTGCTCAAATCAGTTTTTCGGCTACTGTCGCTACAAGACACGAAAGTTTTCAATTTGCTTTTGCACACTATTTGGACTAACCATTGGCTATTTATCGCACACAAAATTTTTTTTGGCAAAGATCGCATATTGCGAAAAAAACGAAATTTTCGTTTTTTCAGCAAAAAAACGGTATTTTGCTGTTTTTTCGCACAATCTAGTTGTGCTAGCCTATTTTTTGGTGGAAAAATCGATTCCGCATGCCAAAATTAGGTATAGACAATGTTTTGCTTGTAACTGGAAAAAATCTATTTTTTGATTTCTACTGCATAATGTGATAGTTTCGATTTTCTGCGTAAATATAGTTGTTCTAGACTATTTTGTAGTACAGAAATCGATTCTGCATGTCAAAATTACCTAGAGTCAATGATTTTCTTGTAATTTTGTTATCAGTTTAAAATATATACCCGGTTGGCGTTGACGCTACTCCAATTGGAGTAGTTTCCTGACGGTAAGTAGTTTCCGACTTTGCAATTTCGAAAATGCTTACCGTCCACCCCCCGCGCATTTGTGGGCTGGTACTAAATCCTTACCGTCACCACGCCCACTTGAACGCTTGCCAAACTGCACGGTTAGGAAGCAGTTAGGAGAAAGCACGGTTTGCCAAATGCACGGTTAGGAAGCGGTTAGGAGAAGCAACAAACATGTCCCGTCTAAAGTCGGAAATCTCGAAGTAAGGAACCGATTTAGTCAATCGATCGAGGCTCCGCCCCGTCAGAGGCTCCGAAAGCTTACCGTCGGACAAATTTGACGCCCACCGAAAGTCGTGTTTCTATCCGTCGCAAATTTGCTGCCGGTTAGCCACGGTTAGAAAATCCGACTTTAGACGGTCTGTCCTAAGGAGATACATCTGACTCTCCTGTTGACATACTTGAATTGCGGAAGCTGAAACCCAGATTGCTATGTTTGCAGTGGCGTATCCAGGATTTCGGAAAGGGGCGGGGGTGTAAAATTTTGAAAGTGACTGGTTGGGCTGGGTTGGTTGGTTGTAAAATTTTACACCCCCGCCCCTTTCCGAAATTCGCTGCCCAACCGTACGTGGGCAGGATAAATCCGGAGGGGGTATGGAGACCGCGGGGGGTCCCGAAAAAAGGCCGAAAAACGACTATTTTGCCTTAAATTAGCGAAAATTTTCTCCCTCCGGGAGGGGAGTATCGCCGGCTGACAGAGTGTTGGCCGGCGAGGGGGAGGGGTATATTCCACACCCCGGCCCATGTATGTGCCCAACCAGGGTAAGAAAATTTAGCCAAATTTGCCTTCAGAAAACGCGTTTAAAAGACATTCCAAGCTTAAAATACGTGTAGTATGGGGTAACGTGTGTAATATGTAGGGTAACGTGTGTAATATGAATTATTACCAACATCGTCTATTTTGTGCTCAGAATGCGTTTTAAATGCTTTTTGAAGGCTAAATTTTCAAATTTTTCTCGCCCTGGTGGGGCAGAAGCCCAACCAGGCCATTATAAACTACAAAAACTTCTAATTTCTGTTAATTTTAAGCTCGGTGAATGTCTTTTAACCGCGTTTTTAAGGCTAATTTTGCTAAATTTTCTTTCCCTGGTTGGGCCGGCCCAACCAGTCACTTTGAAAATTTTACACTCCCGCCCCTTTCCTAAATCCTGGATACGCCATTGCAAACATAGCAATGTGGGTTTCAGCTTCCACAATTCGAATATGTCGACAGGAGCGTCAAATCTATTTATTATAAACTGATAACAAAATTACAAGAAAATCATTAGCTCTAAGTAATTGTGACATGCAGAATCGATTTTTGCACTACAAAATAGTCTAGAACAACTATATTAGGCAGAAAATCGAAAACTATCACATTATGCAGTAATAACAAAAAAATATTTTTTTTCCAATTACAAGCAAAACATTGTCTATACCTAATTTTGGTATGGGGAATCGATTTTTCCACCGAAAAATAGTCTAGTACAACTAGATTGTGCGAAAAAACAGCAAAATACTGGTTATTCTGCAAAAAACGAAAATTTCATTTTTTTCGCAATATGCGATCTTTGCCAAAAAAAATTTTGCGTGCGATAAATAGCCAATGGTTAGTCCAAATAGTGTGCAAAAGGAAATTGAAAACTTTCGTGTCTTGTAGCGACAGTAGCCGAAAAACTGATTTGAGCACCTGCAGTTTGGAGCGTCGATTCTAGATTATGGAGAAGGCTAGGCGGCTACAAACAACAGTTATGGTAGCACAACACCTCCTCTACAAATGTTTGAAGTTTGGACCCTCTAGGCCTAGTGGTTCAAGAGAAATGACCATTTCCGTAAACACCCGAAAATCGAGCCCCAGGCGTTTTCCCACTTCTCTAGCCCAGTAGTGGGTAAATCCGGGAGATACTTGGGTTTTAAACATTCCATGTATAGGACTTTCAAATGAGCCAATAAAAAGTGGGGGTCAGATTTGGCCGTCCGCCGCCCATCGTACCGCTCTTATATAAAATGGCTCTTAATGTTTCAGCTGATGGGTAAACTCACGCGCAACTGCGGTAGAGATGGGTAAATGAAGGCGGTTTCAACTTCGTGTCCATGTGTATACCGTGGTCCATGTCACCGGTTACTGTTACTAGAGGGGTAATATGGATTCGGACCCCCGGACCCCCGGACCCCCACCGAATTCGGACCCCCAGCCTGGTACGGAAAAATGGTTCTTAAGATTCGGAACCCCGCCTAGGCCGTAGTTTAAACTTCACGAAATTTTATTTGGTAAATTATATGGGGGACATTTGGACACCTCGGTACGCGGACCATTCCCCCCATCCACCGAGCACCCTAACTTTAGGCCTCAGTTTCAAGCTGCAATTCAAGTTTCTTCCGGTACCAATTTTCACTTTATTTCTCCTATTTTGGTGTATGATCTCTTCTGATCTTCCGGTACCGATTTTCACTTTACTTCTTCTATTTTAGTGTATGATCTGTGCTAGTGCGTCTGGTCGCAACTTCTCTCTGGTAGATTGGAGTACTGACGCAACTCTGTTCGGGCACTTTATACTTGATTCGATATCGCCGTATGGTGTGATTACATATTTCCTTGTGTAGCATAAGTACGATAAATCTTTTTAAATACTTCGTTGTTATTGGTCTACCTACATGCGCGCGTACTATTGTTTCTAAGTAAATTAATTTGAAATATAATTTAATTATAATTTACTTGTATTAGTAAATTTCTAAAAAAATTAATTGAAATTATACTTATAATTTACTTAAGGCAAAATTCACTTTTAATATAATTCAATTCAAACTATAATTTACTTGTATTAGTAAATTTCTAAAAAGTATAATTAAAATTATAATTATAATTTACTTAGCAACAGTAGCGCGTACGAATATACTACTGTACTGTGGAACCAATGTGATGCTCCTTTCGAGCGAAAGAGATACAATGTAGTCTCGGTTACTGTGTTCAACAACGGCATTTCAATTCCCCCAATACTATCAGGGTTCGGATTCGGTCAGGGGATTAAAAATTTGTCATGGGATTTTGGGACTTATCAGCGGAAATTGCGGTGCGTCACTACATAAAAACATGCATTCAGTAGGTTGTAGAAGCAGCAATGAAAGCGCATGTAATTCAGACCATATCAGTGCGTTTTAGAAGGGTAATTTTCCAAAAATTTTCTCGCCCTGGTTGGACGGCCAACCAACCTCTTCAAACTACTAAACCTGTTAGTTCTGTGGTCAGAATGCCTTTCTTATGCGTTTTTGAAGGTTGATTTTTTAGAAAATTTTAGCCCTGGTTGGGCGGCCCAACCAAACCTCTAAAAACTACTAAAACTGTTAGTTGTATGCTCAGACTGCCTTTCAAACGCAATTTTCAAAATTTCCTCGCATCTGGTTGGGCAGGCAAAATCGGGGGCATGTCAGGGGATTTTGGATCAACAGATTGCCACGACCCTGACTATGATGAGTTTTAGTTTAGATTCATATATACAGTTGTAGCTCCTTCGCTAGTAAAGATTTCTAGCACAATTTTTATTCAGATTTGATGTACTTTCAGTGGAGCTCAGCGACAGTGTGAAGAAGTCAGTTTTTTGCTCTCCTACCTGCCGTATGGCATTTTTCATTATATTTAAATTATTTTTATCTGAGAAATACTTTGTTGGACTCAATTTTTTGTGCAAGTTTATTTGTTCACTGTAATGCTGTTGACCTTCCGCTTTAACTGTTACGCAGCTTTTTTTACTCACCACCAAGTCAAGCATTTTTGACAATCGTTTAGCCCATACATGTAACAGGGGGGTCTGGGGGGTCTGCCCCCCACCCGACTTAGGCCAGACCCCCCCCGGATGGGGGACCCCCCCCCCCCCGAGACGATTTCACCGACCCCCCCCTCCGATTTTTCTGGCAAGTAAATTTTCGAGCAAATTTTTGCAATTTTTTACACTTTCACGCACAAAAATTGCCAAAATCGCCTGCGAAACAGCACTTTTTAGCTGTATTTCAGCCCAAATTAGCGATTTTTGGCGATTTTTAGGCCAAAAATTGCGATTTTTCTCGATTTTTGAGCGTTTTTTAGTGCCCACCCCCCTCCCCCAAACTTTTGGCTCAGACCCCCCCCGGCCGGCGCCAGACCCCCCCAACCCCCCTCCCCCCCATCGGCGGATGACCTGTTACATGTATGGTTTAGCCGATGCTTAAATTATTTCTATGACGTGCAGTTTGCTGGGAAATACGTTACGCAAAATCATTACATAATGATTATATGAACGAATTTACCGCATTACAGTAATTTATAAAATCAGAGCTTAAAGAAACCGATTGCCGGCTCAATCCCACCTGGCAAGGCAAACTGCCATATTAAATTTTGCCCTAAAGGATGATCAAAACTCTGAACCTGCACCCAGCTAAGCCTGAACCTAAGCATCAGCTTGAAACTGAGCCCTAAAGTTAGGGTGGTCGGCGGATGGAGGGAATGGTCCGCGTACTGAGGTGTCCAAATGTGCCCCGAAATTTGCAAACAAAATTTCGGTAAATTTAAACTACGGTCCTGGGGTGGGGTTCCGAATCCACAAACCGTTGTTTCCGTACCAGTCTGGGGGTCCGAATTCGGGGTAATATCGAATCGGCGCAAAGGTAATCGGCGCAAAGCGCAAAGCGCAAATTTACGGTACCAGCGCTAATGCGGGAAAACTTTACATGTACGTTCAGTACCCCAATTTACATTGGAGGAAGCCCATTCCCCCACCCGCCGCCAACCACCCTGACTTTATTAAAGCCTTGGTTTTAGCTTAGGCCTAGGTTCAATCTTAGCTTTTCAGGTTAAAAATGGCTATTTCGTGGGTGGAGGAATGGACCGGGAATCATTTGCATTAAAGCCTTGAACTGGTTAGTAGTCTAACTTATCTTGTTTGGAAGGTAACGCGAACGTAAAAAAAGTACTGCCGGGCTGGGAAAGTACTGACATAATATTATTATTATTATAATAATTATAATCTCACGAGCAATCTGAGAGCACAGAAACTGGTGCTGCCGCGGCGAACCACATTTCTTATTTGCGAATCTAGAGAGTTATTTATTCTGCGTATTCTGTACATACGTTACGTTGTTCCTTACACGGGACCGAACGCTTTTAGACACGCCAGGCTTACCGCTTGAGAATCAAGGAAATCAAACATCGCTAGCAAACGAGTTGCATACTTCAACTTCAAAACAATTTCCAAGGCGTATTCACAGTATATCGTTCGCTGTTCTGTTTTATTGGTCGTATAGTCTAGTCAGTAATAGCGATCCGCGCGCCTGTCACTCTGAGTTCTCTCTTTGCTATGAATACGAATGCCAAAATCAGCTGTGAAATTTGCAAACCATTTTTCATGTACGGCTCTGCCTTATTAATCCGGGCAATTTAGGACCGCCCGAATTTGCTATAATTAGACCGGGGACCGAGATTGTTAACTTTTACCAACTTATGAAAACCACACTTACGTTGTTGCCGCAGTAGCATTGTTAGGCGTGCTAGTCACCGTCCCAGCATAATTAATCGACGCCGACTTCGTCTTCAACGAACGGTACCGTTTCGTTCATCTTTATTTCATTTACAAATGTTAAAAAGCCGTTCCTCTAGGACGGAAATGGGTGGAGCTAATGTATCTGAAGTTATTCTCGGCCTATACCCCACGCTGATGTGGGCAACGAAACTTATGGATTCCAGAGTGGAATTAAACTTGAAATATTAACTTGAGTAATTAACGACAATTAATAGTAATTAATAAAAGAATTAACGTATTAACTTGAGTCCTTGAAGGTTAAATACAGTGCATATTGCGAATGAGAAATGGTCCTAAGACAATCATCATTTATGAACGACAAATTAAGAAAACAGGGACGATAGAATTTAAATTTCGCGGGCTACAGTATCTTAGATGTTCACGCAACCACTGAAAAATTTGCGCCACTTTGCGCTTTGCGCCGATTAACTTTGCGCCGATTCGATATTACCGAATTCGGTGGGGGTCCGGAGGTCCGGGGGTCCGAATCCATATTACCACTAGAGGTCATAATTATAAGCTAGTTCTGCCAATGGCTAGAACCCTCACTCGCCAAAATATTCTAAGCTATAGAGTAGTCTCGATATGGAATAGACTCCGCGACGAAACTGAATCCGTTAGAACGATTGCTGAATTTCGCCGTGCTCTCGTTGATGAAAATTTGTATCGCTTTCTTAGGAGGGGGGTTGAGTAAATCTACACGTATCAATCTCCCGTCAGCTACCGTGTGTATGCCAGAATGTTATTTCCTTACCTACATATGTTAATGGTATGCTGACAAATAAACATACATACATACATTACTTACATTATTTTTACTTTGAAACGAATAGAATCAGTGTTGCCAGGTTGGGGGAATTTCCCCCAAAATTGGGGGGAATTTTCTTGCGTTTGGGGGAGAAATTTCGTTTGGGGGATTGGGGGAATAATTTGGGGGATTTTTACAAAATCTGGGGGAATTCTTGGTGTAATTTTGTGGCCAACAATTTTCTGTATTTTTAAGCTTTCTCACAGTCAGTCAGCCAATTTTTTCGACTGTAAGTGCACATTATGCACTGTTAGTTAGCCTATTTTATTAGTTAGGTTAGTTAACTGCAATGTTAGGCATTTATTTTTGTTACTAGCATGTTTTGAGTGCTGTTATTTATCAATCGAACGTCATTAGCCAACAAAATAGAAACCAGGGGGTGCTAAAATTAGCATATCTATGTGTAAGTAGGTAAACAACATTTTATCGTTCATCTGCACAACAAGATCTATGTAGCGTTGAAATGAATAGGCAACTTAGTAATATCAATTTATTTTGTGATATAACAGCGTACATCTGCATGCTACTATTTATATTGCATGTGTCGGGCTTTGTTAACTTTACCATTTAATTTATAACCTGTAGTAATCAGTGATCAGTGGCGTATACAGGATTTCGGAAAGGGGGGTGTAAAATTTTGAAAGTGCCTGGTTGGGCCGCTGCCCAACCAGGGTAAGAAAATTTAGCAAAATTTGCCTTCTAAAACGCGTTTAAAACACATTTCAGGCTTAAAATTAACAGAAATTACAAGTTTTAGTAGGTAAAAGTGGCCTGATTGGGCTTCTGCCCGACCAGGGCGAGAAAATTTTGAAAATTTAGCCTTCAAAAACGCAGTTAAAAGGCATTCTGAGCACAAAATAGACAGTTTTGGTAGATAATTCATTAGTTTCGCTTATTTTTGACAGACTTTCTCTTCCTACCTCCACCGCAAAGGGGGGTGTACCCACCCTACACCCCCTGGATACGCCACCGGTAACACTGGTAGCATACAAGTAGCAAACTGTGAGTTTATTTAGATTCACTTCAAAAATCTAAGAGGACTTGTTCTGTCTAAAACTTTAGGTTTGTGTTAATTTCCTTAAAAAATGTGATGAAAAGTGGTATTCTTGAGAAGAAATTCTGAATATTATACACTTTGTGAAAACAATTTTTCAAACGATAATATAAAATTTTTCGCCAGTCTTCGGTCCTACCAAATTTTTTGGTGGATATTTTTATCTGAATCAACCCTGACTTTTTGAGTGTCTGAAGCGCTTGAAATTAAAATTATAGAAAATTAAGTTAATTTGTGCCATTGTTTACAAGAACAATCTTTTTACTACGTTTTAAGGATAGTGACACATCCAATTTAAGGAAAATAGACCATGGAGAGCGTATATATATGGTCGGATTTTTCAATTTTTATTTGGGAGAATTTTGTGGGGAATTTTTCTATTTTTGGGGGACTTTTTTCTGAGTTTTGGGGGAAATCTGGCTCTTAGACATGGCAACACTGAATAGAATAATTTTTTGTAAATGCATAGTTTCCGGGGATAAAATCAGGAACCGACCCCTGATTTAAAATCAATACAAACAGTCTAGGGGTCCCTTAAGGGAGTGTTTTGCTCTCAAAATTTTGGCTAAGTCTCCTCTGGCTTTAATCACTGGTCATGCACTGTGACCACGTCTGCGCCTTCATTCACTTTCTGCTACAGGGTGGGCCATTTATTTATCTCTCCGTGGTTTGTCTAGCTGTAGCTTTTGTATTCTTTAATAAATTTCGCAATTAACACAACCTGTTCCCAACCTCAAAATTTTGGCGTTGTCTCAGCCACAGTTGTTAAAAAAAATTTTTTTTTGAATGCCAAAAATTTTTGCTTTTTTTTAAAAAATTTAAAAAAAAAATTTTTTTTTAAAATAGTCTTAAATGGGTCCAGCATGCTAGTACAGATACTTACAACAAATTTTCCACTTTTGCACCTAAAGTCAGTTGAGAAACCTGTTCGAAAACGACAATACAGCTCTAAACACTGCCTGTAACTGCATAATTTCACCGAAAATTGTCTTTAGAGGCACTTCTAGGTGAATCCTAAGGAAGGATTTCTTACGCAGTCGCTGTTAGGCTCAATGCAAAAGAAGTATTACGCAGGTTGCTGGATAAAATATTGGCTGCTTCCAAAGAATTTACAAAAAATTGCATGTATGTACGTGAATTTTCCCACTTTTTCCCTTAATTTGCATATTGATTTTTCAAAAAAAAATTTTTTTGAGCCTTCAAAAAAAAAGCTTTTTTTTTAAAATAAAGTCTTTTTTTTAAATTTTTGACCCTAACAACTGTGGTCTCAGCTCAGTCTCACTCTGAATTGAGTCTCAAACTCGGTGCTGGAGTGGTTGGCCGGCCGCTCGCGAGCGCGCTAAAGTCAGAGCATGTGCCTAGTGCACCGGCCGCTGAGGGACCGATAAAATCGATGTTCACCCAGGTCTGTCGCTTCAACCACAAGTTATGCACGTCCCTGTGTCAGCTGTCACTTTCTATGACGTGTGATAGTGGACACTTGGAAGTGCATAACTGGGGGTTGAAATGACAGACTTTGCCAAAATTTTGAGAGTAAACAACAACGCTTATGTCTCAAGTCGCCAATGAGCCCCAATTTGGAGGGGTTGGGCGCTAAAAATAATCAGAAATACAGGGTGTCTAAAAAATCATCACATTTCTTTTTACTGCCATTTCCGCAAATTTTCACCAAATAGGCTGAGATTTGGACCATAGGTGCCAAAATTCGGGGAATTTTTTGTGTTAAAGTTTCGTGCATTAGGCTTGACTCATTCCCGAGAAATTTGAAAAAAGTGAAATTTGGTAATTTCAATAGTGAAAGCCGGTCACCGAAAAAATGATCACATTTCTTTTTACTGCCATTTCCGAATATTTTGATTAAATAGGCTGAAATTTGGACCATAGGTGCCAAAATTCGGAGAAATTTATGTGTTAAAGTTTGGTGCACTAGGCTTGACTCATTCCCGAGAAATTTCAAAAAAAGTGAAATTTGGTAATTTCAGTAGTGAAAGTCGGTCACCGAAAAAAATGATCACATTTCTTTTTCCTGTATCTTTCCTAATTTTTGTTGGAATTGGATGAAATTTGGAGTGTATACGCAGAAATTCAGGGTAATTCTCATACATGTAACAGGGGGGTCTGGGGGGTCTGCCCCCACCCGACTTAGGCCAGACCCCCCAGATGGGACCCCCCCCCGAGACGATTTCACCGCCCCCCCCTCCGATTTTTCTGGCAAGTAAATTTTCGAGCAAATTTTTGCAATTTTTTACACTTTCACACACAAAAATTGCCAAAATCGCCTGCAAAACAGCACTTTTTAGCTGTATTTCAGCCCAAATTAGCGATTTGCGATTTTTCTCGATTTTTGAGCGTTTTTTAGTGCCCACCCCCCTCCCCCAAAATTTTGGCTCAGACCCCCCGGCCGGCGCCAGACCCCCTCAACCCCCCTCCCCCCATCGGCGGACGACCTGTTACATGTATGGTAATTCTTGTGTAAAAAGTTGACGCATGAACTCCAACGCTATCGTTAGAGTTTAGGCGTTAATGAAATGTAACGTTTTTCGGCTTTCACTATTGAAATTTCCAAATTTCACTTTTTTGAAATTTCTCGGAAATAGGTCAAGCCTAGTGCACAAAACTTTAACACATAAAATTCCCCGAATTGTGGCACCTATGGTCCAAATTTCAGCCTATTTGGTCAAAATTTGCGGAAATGGCAGTAATAAGAAATGTGATCATTTTTTTGAGACACCCTGTAGTTAATTTGGGCTAAAATACAGCTAAAAGTGCTGTTTTATAGGCGATTTAGTACTCAAACAAACAAACTAATATGTAAGCGATTTCTTCTACAATTCTTGCTATTATTTTGGCTTTAGATTTGTACAAAATGTGAATGAGTGAGAGCGAGCGACAATTTTGTAAGTAATGCCGCACATGGATGAAGAAGAAAAAAGCGACTCACTGGAGTCAGACTCTCACCGTCAACTGAAGTATCGACGCAAGACCAGGTCGCCCAGTTCTAGGCGTTCTGATGAAGAGGACTCCTCCAACGAACTCTCTGTAGGTGGCTTTATAGTCCTTTTTTAGGGGTTAGGTGCAGCTGGGGGATATAATTAATTGACTTGCTTATCACTATACAACTCCGTTGCGTGTCCTATACTGATGCGTCCCTCTAGAGGTTTTTTATTTTTGTAAAATCGGCCCTCTGGAGCGTGTCCTATACGGATATCCTAGGGGTATTTTTATGTTTGGCAAAACAGGCCTCCCGGGGCGTGCCCTATGCTGATTTAGTGATCATTAGACTGATCAGTCCAAAGGCTTTCAAATGATATATTGTAAGTACTACAACTTACAGACAACCTCAGAATTATTACTCTCAAAATTTCAGCCGGCTCTGCTGCTTTAACCTCTAGTGTATAACTAGCGACCGTCTTGGCTAAATGTTTGAGAATAAAAATTCTGAGCATTTGTGTATGTTGTCTTAAAATTTCAGCGTAACTGATTGCCGAGCGCAGAAGTTGGAGCATACACCGGGTTAACCCATTCCACTTCACCCTTCAGGCCAACCATTCATGTAGCAGGTCATCTTCGTAAGACGAGGTGGTTGGTGGGTCTGGCGCTGGCCGGGGGTCTAGCCCAAATTTTGGAAGGGGCTTTGGCGCTAAATAATGCTCAAAAATCGAAAAAATCGCAAATTTTCGGCCAAAAATCGCTGATCTGGGCTGAAATACAGCTAAAAAGCATACATGTAACAGGTCATCCGCCGATGGGGGGTTGGGGGGGGTCTGGCGCCGGCCGGGGGGGTCTGAGCCAAAATTTTTGGGGAGGGTGGTGTGCACTAAAAAACGCTCAAAAATCGAAAAAAATCGCATTTTTTTGGCTAAAAAGTGCCAAAAATCGCTAATTTGGGCTGAAATACAGCTAAAAAGTGCTGTTTTGCAGGCGATTTTGGCAATATTTGTGTGTGAAATTGTAAAAAATTGCAAAATTTTGCTCGAAAATTTACTTGCCAGAAAAATCGGAGGGGGGGGCGGTGAAATCGTCTCGGGGGGGGGGGGGGGTCCCAATCCCGGGGGGCTGGCCTAAGTCGGGTGGGGGGGCAGACCCCCTGTTACATGCATGGGGGAGACCCCGAGGGACTATCCAACTTGCGCACAATCAACTTGCGCACAACCGATTAGCGCACAACCGGTTTGCGCACACTTTTTCTATTGCAGCACAATATAGTCACAACTGACGAAAATTGAACAGAGAACAACAGTAATTACATAACAGTTACATTATGTAGCACAATTTACACAACAATTTAAAACGATTTTCATAGCACAATGAACATGACATCTTATAGCTGGTTGCGCTTTGGCTGTGCGAACTAATGGCCAATTCCTCTTAGAAAAGCCATGCGCTCGATCAAACCGATTTGGTAACGCTTAGCCAGTCTGCGAATTTTGCCATCGATGCGTTCGTATTTTGGATTGCGCGAAACCAGCGCTGCACCCGCGGTCATCTGATCTGTCTCTCAAAGTACTCAAACAATGCTGACTGCCAAAGAGCAAGTGGGGCCTCATAGATTATCTCATCCAAACCGTCGCGTCATTTGGGTCATGGTAAATGAGGTCCAACAATAATGTGGAGAGCTGGAACTCTAAGATGGCCAGGTTGTTCAACAAACGAAAGCATCCAGATATTTATTTTTTTTCCTGGAACGCATCCTATGTATCAGAACAAAACAATGTAAGTTGCAGGCAGTAAGATGCAAAATTCGCAGACTGGCCGAGCGAGCGGCCAAGTGGGTTTGTCCAGCGCATGGCTTATCTAAGAGGAACAGGCCATTACTTTACGCACAGCCAAAGCGGAACCAGATATAAAATGTCATGTTTATTGTGCTATGATAATTGTTTTAAATTGTTGTGTAAATTGTGGTAAATAATGTAACTGTTATGAATTACTATTGTTGTAATTGTGCTGCAGTAAAAAAATTGTGCGCAAATTGGTTGTGCGCAATTCGGTTGTGCGCAAATCGGTTGTGCGCAAGTTGGTAGTTCCCGACCCCGAGCCCCCTACTGTTACATGTTTGAGGCGAACACTATTTTTGTGTTCGGAGGAATGTGAACGCGGTCTCCTATTTTGCCGAACACTGAGCCCATACTTATGGTTTTTGCAACACCTGGCCGAAGAGCACCCTAACACCAGACGAACACAAAAAATTGGCCGGGCGAACACAAAAATTCACAAGCTTTGTGTTCGTAGGTGCAGTCTGTGCCATACGACAGGGGTGAAATGGAAAGTTGTAAGTGGTAGTGGTTTCTTCAGCTGACCGAAGTGAGCGAGGGTCTTCCGGCTATCGCCAGTGCAATCAACCTGAACCGAAAGCGCAAATCGCGCGCCATCCGGTCAGTACTGCGCCGCGTTGCACGCGGCGACCTCCCAGAAGCCGGACCGATCCTGCGCCAATTAGCCATCAGCGCCGGCGGACTAATTAAAGACGAGTATCGACGCAAGATCTGGCCTTTGCTGGTGCGTCTCAGCCGCTCCTCCCGCAACGACAGACAGTTCAAAGCGACCGTCGATTGGCTGGCCAGTTCGTCGGAGTCTGAGTTGGAAGATTGGCCCGGAGACGCCAGTGAGAGACAGTTGCGAGCTCACAAGGAGTGGCAGCAAGTGGAGATGGACGTGTTTCGCACGCTGGCCAGGTTTCCGCCTGATATTAGCGATGAGCATAGACAACTGCTGCAAATGCAACTGACGCCGCTGATTGTGCGTGTGCTCTGCTCCGACCCCAACTATAGATATTACCAGGGTGAGCTTTTATTACTTTCTACTTGGGGCTTTTGCGGTTATCTCTAGCTGGAAAGGTCAAATTCCCTTCCAGACCATACATGGCCCGGTTTCACGCACCCCAGAACTTCGGATCGACCCACTCAAACCGCCCCACCCTCCCACCTGAAGCAGACTTTTGGTCCACCCACGACCCACCCACCAAAATCGCCGCCACTCCCCAAACCGGTAGGCCCACCCCAAATTTTCGGATTTTGACTACCCATAGGAGACTATCCAACTTGCGCACAACGGATTTGCGCGTAATTTTTCTACTGCAGCACAATATAGATATTCACAACAGACGACTATTGAACGGACGACAACAGTAATTCCATAACAGTTACATTATTTAGCACAATGTACACAATTTAAAACAATTATAATACCACAATAAACATGGCTTTTTACAGCTGCTTGCGGTTGTTGACGTTTTATAGCTGGCAAATCCACCTGCCTGCTCCTTACATTGTTTTGTTCTGATAGGATGCGTTCCAGGAAAAAAGTTAATATCTGGATGCTTCCGTTTGTTGAACAACCTGGCCATCTTAGAGTTCCAGCTCTCCACACCATTGTTGGTCGGGCGGACCTCACTTACCACCACGCAAACGGCAGGCGGCATGGCATGCATCCACTGTCTCTCAAACTACTCAAAGAATCCTGCCTTCCGAAAAGCCAGTGGGGCCTCATACATTCTCTCATCCAAACCATCACGTACCGATTCGTTTTTTTGGCTAAAATCAAGTTTTTTTTGCATATTTTTGATTAATATAAACTAAAATAAGTTATTCTGAGCTCATTTACAGCTAATCCAGGCATATTTTTATCATAATTTTCTATGCAAAATTCTTCCTGAGGATTCTTCCAAAAAATTCCTGAGAGGGTAGCGGCCCTTGACTGATTCGGAAGGGCCGCCATTGGTACTATTACAGTCAGGCACTTAACGCCGTTTATGGGACGGACGTCATATAAGGTGCCGGTACCATATGGTGTTCTTAGTGCCTCTACTATTACTCAAAACAGAGCTGGATCTCTATCTCAAAGAGCAGTGCACCGATCGCACGCAAAGTCCGATGGAGTATTAGCGAGTCAAGTTGGTTCTATTCCCAGTGCTAGCCCAGATGGCAGTCAGAGAGACTAAGCCATAGACGAATCGGTTCCTTTTATGGCTTACCTCTCCGACTATGGCTATGATGTTCCATCATGCATGTAACAGGGGGGGTCTGGGGGTCTGCCCCCCACCCAACTTAGGCCAGACCCCCCCCCAGATGGGGACCCCCCCCCCGATACGATTTCACCGACCCCCCCCTCCGATTTTTCTGGCAAGTAAATTTTCGAGCAAATTTTTGCAATTTTTTACACTTTCACACACAAAAATTGCCAAAATCGCCTGCAAAACAGCACTTTTTAGCTGTATTTCAGCCCAAATTAGCGATTTTTGGCAATTTTTAGCCAAAAATTGCGATTTTTGGGCGTTTTTTAGTGCCCACCCCCCCCCTCCCCCAAAATTTTGGCTCAGACCCCCCCCAACCCCCCTCCCCCCATCGGCGGATGACCTGTTATATGTATGTGTTCCATCGATGGCTATTGAACGCCTACTTAGCCATACATGGCTACTTAGCCCTCTATGGCTACCACTCTTCCACAGCATAGCCAACTATGGCTACATAACCATCTATGGCTACGTAGCCATAGATGGCTAAAAAGGCGGGGCCTTCTCGAGTTTAGCCATTGCCTTGCCTTGCCTTGCCTTGTGACGGCTTGATCAGCGATTGTCGCTATTGCCGGCCCTGATGCATCTCCAAAGACCTCTGACAGAGTTCTTTCCACTGGCAACGATCATTTGCTAGGTTGTTAAGGATGGTCTGCCAGGAGCGGGACCAATTGGCAGCCCCATACTCCGTCTTCAGAAACGCGAAGTCTCCCTGTATCTGTTTGAGCCAGGTCTTCTTTGAGGCATTGGGCACGCACCTCCAGTCCGGGGGATGGGTGTTAAATATTAGAAGAGAAATTAGGCGGCTGCGTTTAGCCATAGATGGCTACATAGCCATAGATAGCTATGTATCAACATAGCCATCTATGGCTAAAAGTGTGGGGCCTCCACGATTTTAGCCATAGATGGCTACATAGCCATAGATGGCTATGTAAGATAGCCATCTATGGCTAAAAGTGGGCGGATCCTGTTTTTGTAGTCACAGATGGCTATGTTGATACGTATTTGGCTGAAAGTGAGCGGGGCCTGCCTTTGTAGTCATAGATGGCTACTTAGCCCTCTATGGGTACTCCATTCGGGCAGACCAAACTCTGATTGGAGTAGTTTTCTGACGGTTCCCAATGAGCCCCTCGCATGACAGGACCGAATGTTATGACTTTTCGTGGTGGGACCCTAACCGGGAAGACTTGTCATCAGTAAGAAGTGCGCCAAATTCAAATCACTCAAGTACTGGCACCTTCTACTGAACCTAAATCGTCTTCATCCTCCAGGCCACCTCTGCCATTCGCTGACTTCCAGATCGTACCAGAACCACTTCGATCATCAAGCCCACCACTCACAATTTGCACATCATCGATCTTCGCCAAAGTACTATCCCGGGAATCGGCCGATTTGGAGTGGAAGAAGGTGAAGCTGCCGATTTTCCTTCAGCTTTCCACGATTCCCACTCTTCTAGCTTCAGTACTTCTTTGACATGCTTTCTCCTTCGAGGCACACCACTTTGATCCACTTCAAATCGCGCCGCCGAAGTACTATCCCAAGAATCAGACGATTTGGAGTGTAAGAAGGTGAAGCTACTGATTCTCCTTCAGCTTCTTTGAGGCACACCACTTCGATCCACTTCAAATCGCCCTGCCGAAGTACTATCCTGAGAATCGGCCGATTTGGAGTGGAAGAAGGTGAAGCTTCCGATTTTCCTTCAGCTTTACATTGTTTTAAGTCTTGTAGCTTCCATACTGCTTTGATACCTTCTGGGCCTCCAGCCACACCTCTTCTAATCCACTTTGAATCGTCCTGCCGAAGTACTGCCCCAGAATCGGCCGAGTTAGGAGTGGAAAGAGGTGAAGCTGCCGATTTTCCTTCAACTTTCCGTTATTTTAACTACTGCTTCAAATAGAAAGTTTGCATCAAATATGCTTATTACAGTATCCGATCCAATCGGGACCATTATATTCAGACTTAGCTAAGCGAGAGCTTTTGAATGAGTAGCTACATGCCTATGATACGATGCAGCGTTAAAAAGTTAGAAAATTAGCGTAAAAAGTTTGCATATTCAAAATGTCAATTTTTACGTAGAATTCGATAGCCATCTATGGCTACTCTCAAGATGAAACAGAAATTCGGAATTTGCCGATCAGCAATTTCAGTTTCATTTTGAGAGTAGCCATAGATGGCTATCGAATTTTTATGTAGCCATCTATGGCTACATAGCCATAGATGGTTATGTAGCCATAGATGACTATGTAAAAATTGACATTTTGAATATGCAAATTTTCTAACTTTTTAACGCTGCGTTGTAACATAGGCATGTAGGTACTCAATCAAAAGCTCTCGCTTAGCTAAGTCTGAATATGATGGTCCCGATTGGATCGGATACTATAGTAAGCATATTTGATGCAAACTTTCTATTTGAAGCAGTAGTTAAAATAACGGAAAGTTGAAGGAAAATCGGCAGCTTCACCTCTTTCACTCCCAACTCGGTCGATTCTGGGGCAGTACTTCGGCAGGACGATTCAAAGTGGATTAGAAGAGGTGTGGCTGGAGGCCCAGAAGGTATTGAAGCAGTATGGAAGCTACAAGACTTAAAACAATGTAAAGCTAAAGGAAAATCGGAAGCTTCACCTTCTTCCACTCCGAATCGGCCGATTCTTAAGATAGTACTTCGGCAGGGCGATTTGAAGTGGATCGAAGTGGTGTGCCTCGAAGGAGAAAGCATGTCAAAGAACTACAGAAGCTAGAAGAGTGGGAATCGTGGAAAGCTGAAGGAAAATCGGCACCTTCACCTTCTTCCACTCCAAATCGGCCGATTCTCGGGACAGTACTTTGGCGGGACGATTTAAAGTAGATCAAAGTGGTGTGGCTGGAAGGAGAGAGTTTGTTGAAGAAGTACAGAAGTTAGAAGAGTGGGAATCGTGGAAGCTGAAGGAAAATCGGCAGCTTCACCTTCTTCCACTCCAAATCGGCCGATTCTTGGGATAGTACTTTGGCGGGACGGTTTATGTTGATGCGGTAACAGCAACCGACTAAGAGCGAACCAGTAAAGTGTTTACTTTAGCGAGTTAGAGAAACGAACAACGAGGAGAGGTATTAAAACACACGCCACACAATACAATACAGTACAAGAGATAACGACAGTAACAATAATAATGCAGAATTGAAGTGCATCTCTACAATTCTCCCATCCACTTCAAGACTGCATAGACTCGACTGACATAAGCTGTAGTCCGAGTTGTTGTCGCAGTTTCTTGAACCGTTCTCGAGAAAGAGCTTTCGTAAAAATATCAGCTACCATTTTCTCTGTTTCACAGTAAACCACTTCAATCTGCTTCTTCTCTATTTCATCTCGAATGAAGTGATACTGAATATCGATATGCTTTTGCTTACAGTGAAACACGGGATTCTTTGCAATGGCAATGGCAGCTTGATTGTCTTCATAGATACACATTGTTCCAACATCGACTCCAATTTCTTTGTAGAGTTGTTTCAAAAATAATCCTTCTCGTACAGCTGTTCCTAAAGCCAAATACTCTGCATTTGCTGTTGAGCAGCTGACTGAGCCTTGCTTTCCAGAATACCAGCTGATCGCAGCTTCACCATCCGATCCGATCCGATCCGATCTGGCGGGGGGGGTCGTACAATGTACGGCCCTACGATCAGACCTGCACGGTCCATTTCGTTACCCCTTATATCGTCATCTCGGACGTTTGCCCTTCTTTCACTGCCAAGCCACTCAAGCCATGCTGTTGGGCGCCAGGTACTAAGAGAGTGCCTGGCGTGGTGACGTCATGGTGCTGACAGCTCCCAGCGGCCGCCCGGCCGAGGAGGAGTAAACCGGTATAGGCCGTAATGCTGGTTTCTCAGACGGCTCCTGACGTCGTTGATCTTCCCTCCAACGCGGCATGCTTTTAGGAGCGGCTTTCGGTGCAACGGCAGATCCAGTTGGTTCCCATTTTACCTACTCACTGTAACCAGTTTTCGATGGCCTGGGTGGAGCGTTGTGCCGACGACCAACTCTTTGCAGCAAGAAACTTGCCACGCCGAGAGGATGAACCACTACAACCACTAGGATGTAGCGGCCGCCGTGACCCAGAGGCAGCGAGCGACTCCACCGAACTACCGACGCGGCGCACC
>JASANB010005849.1:0-61180 GCA_030248155.1 Sabatieria punctata | reverse complement strand
TATACCGTATAGTTGTTAAAACTGAATTAGCACGATTTTTTCAGTAAATTTATGTCTTTTTCGCGCTTTTAGCCACGTTATCGGTTAGAAAAACACAAAGACCTTCCTTTATGGCAGTTTTTTTACTTCCTAGAAATGGAAAATGTGATATTACAAGTATGTAAAATGCTGAGAAACCTGCAATTTTACGTTTGAATAAAATCAACGTATTTTGGTTAGCATTTCACTAACTTGAAGTGAAGCAAATCTGTCCAACCAAAATGCAGTTAATACTTACAATAGTTCAATATAAATTCAATACATTGTCGGCTCAGATTCAATCAAATAAACAGACAGTACTAGCTTACTAGTAGCTAGACAAAACAGATCACAATCAAAAGTAGGCGTGTTTTTCACAGGAAAGGCCGCCCGCAAAAAATAGCTTGTGTTTTTGACCAGCACTTGGCTACCTATCCGTATTCTAGCGTACCTGGGTGTTTCAAAACGTTTGCAGCATACTATACGGTATACAGTATTTTAATACCGGTCCCCTCCCTAGTCAGAATTGAACTGATGCTATGCTAGGTGTACTGAGGAAAGGACTGTTTAAAAAATTAGACACTCTAACCAACCTCTGAAACAGAGCGATGGCCAAATTCTTGGTCAACGATGTTTTTTAAAGACAAAAAAGAGTAGTTACCTTTCTGGCTGTGGTGCTTGGCGAGCTGCTCCTGGTGATCCCAGCCGACGGCCGACTTGTCCTGTCGATCCTTCTGCACCCCGTATCGACCTCCGAAACCCGTGGCGTAATCCTTCTGTGACTCGTGCTTCGACAGACCCGTTTGGTACTCCCAGCCTGAACACTTCTCTAATCATACACTGGGTTGGTGAATAATTAGGGGACAGCAAATAATTTACAGTCAGCATTTCACTACCATCCAATATCTAAACGGGGTTCGGTTGCTGTCCTTTGACAAATAAATGCCGAAAGTTCGGGGTCCACTGATTTTGGGGACGGAGCCGTTTTTAGCGATACACTCGAACCGCAACTTTATCAAGTTTGGTTGGTTAAAAACTGTTTAAAAAGTAGATATAGCTCTCAGAACAAAAATTGCAAGCTCTAAGTTGTAATTTATGAGTTTGTTTTGCATACATTAAGAACCAAGAACAGATGCCATAGATGTTTTGGGCTACAAAAAAGCGGGAAAACAGAGTACACTTCCGAAACAAAACTAGAGCTTTTCAGAACAATTGTTGACAAAAAGAAAGTGTTTAGGTAACCTTTGAAGAGCTTTTTGAGCAGTGGAATGGGATTTTGAAGAGCTTCATCCAAAAAGAACAAAAAACGAAAACTTCAGCATTATTCGATCGAGCGCTAACCATTTTTGAGCAGGTGCAGGAAGAAAAGTATGTTTCAAGTGAGTTCGGTCTGCTGTGCGTAGAGAATAAGTTAGAGGAGTGATCTCAAATGGCTCCCCAGCGTTTTATGTACAGGGTCCGCCAAAAAAAAAACAACCCAGCAGATTTTTTGCTGTAACAACCGCAAATCTCAACCGATTTGAACAAATCCTATTTTAAATGAAAGACAAATAAATTTTTGAAAAGTTGATGTAACGTTTATTAAGATAGCCTGCTTAGTTCATGAGATATTTGTCCTCAAAGTCAAAACAGAGATTTTGGCAATGAACAAGAGTAATAAAGAACAACCCGGCAGATTTTTTAGTTTTGCAACCATGAATCTCAACCGATCTGAATGAATCCTCTTTTGAATGAAAGACTGATAAATTCTTCAAAGATTGATGCAATTTTTATTGAGATTCACTGCTTAGTTCTTGAGATATTTGTCCTCAAAGTCGAAACAGATTTTGGCAAAGAACAAGAGCAAATGCACTGCACTTCACAATAAAGCAGATTCCTACTGCTGGAGACTAATGACATTTTAGTGTTGAAGTAAACCGAGTTTGTGTGCTACCAGTAAAGAAGTCTCCAAATAGCATTTAGCAGTAGCAGGAATCCGTTTCATTACGAAGTGCAGTGGAATAATAGAAAATCGCTCTTGTTCACTGCCAAAATCACTGTTTCGATTTTGAGAGCCAATATCTCAGGAAATAAGCAGAGTACATTAATGAAAATTCCAGCAGTCTTTTAAGAACTTCTTTATCTTTCATTTAAAAAGGATTCATTCAAATCGGTTAAGATTTGCGGTTGCTACAGAAAAAATCTGCTGGGTTGTTTTTTTTTTGGCGGACCCTGTATTTATAGATCAAGCTCTACTGAATTTTTTAAATAATGGACCCATGTCTCTTGTGACAGTGGTTATTACCAGCTCAATACAGTATCGCTACCATAATAAGATGATGCCAAAATGGGAACATTGGCTACCCCTTGTGGAGTAAAACCGTGAGAGGTACCGATAGTGTGGGTGAACCAGAGCAGAGACTGGCGAAGGAAGAGAAAAGGGAACAAAGCAGACCGGCGGCAGATTGGTCCTGTCTGTCAGTTTGGACGCCGTACTTTCCGCCGAACCCTTTTGCATAGTCTTCTTGCGACTGGTGCTTCGCCACTTGAGCTTTGTAATCGAAACTCACTGCAGACTAAACACACTCACTGACCGACCACCAGCTTGACTGACTGACTGACTGACTGACTGACTGACTGACTGACTGACTGACTGACTGACTGACTGACTGACTGACTGACTGACTGACTGACTGACTGACTGACTGACTGACTGACTGTCTGACTGACTGACTGACTGACTGACTGACTGACTGACTGACTGACTGACTGACTGACTGACTGACTGACTGACTGACTGACTGACTGACTGACTGACTGACTGACTGACTGACTGACTGACTGTCTGACTGACTGACTGACTGACTGACTGACTGACTGACTGACTGACTGACTGACTGACTGACTGACTGACTGACTGACTGACTGACTGACTGACTGACTGACTGACTGACTGACTGACTGACTGACTGACTGACTGACTGACTGACTGACTGTCTGACTGACTGTCTGACTGACTGACTGACTGACTGACTGACTGACTGACTGACTGACTGACTGACTGACTGACTGACTGACTGACTGACTGACTGACTGACTGACTGACTGACTGACTGACTGACTGTCTGACTGACTGACTGACTGACTGACTGACTGACTGACTGACTGACAAGCTGTCAGTGATAAAGGTCTCCGCACCTTATCCATTCTATCGGTCTGCACTCCGAACTTGCCGCCATAGCCTTCGGACGGACGGGGCTGTTCCTGCAGCTTCTTTGTTTTTATGTCTCTATCCGACTGCACCACCTCCTCTCGGAACGCTTTCATGTCCACGGCGCCTTGGTGCCCAGAACCCTCGATGGTCTTGGCTCCCCACCGACTTTCCTTCTCTGTGGTGTTGTTCTAAACCATACATGTGCATGGGGGGTGCCCAGGGGGGGACAGGGGGGGACGAAAATAAAAATCTACCAAACGTTGCTAGAGGCTGCTAGAAAGCCTCCAGATGCGTTTTTAAGCCACAGAAATCAATTTTGGCAACTACGCAACTACGCACCCTTCCTCCAGGCAACTACGCACCAAACCCGAAATTTTTTCAAATTTTCCTTGAAAATTTCGATTTTTTGGCAATGTTTCGGTCAAAAAAGTGTTTTTTTGCCAATTTTTTGTCGAAAATTTGATTATTAGTGCAAATTTTTGAATTTTAACTGAAAATTTCGTATTTTTAGCCGAAATTTTGGGCAAAAATTTAAATTTCCCGCCAAAATTTGAATTTCCCGCCGAAAATTTACACCTATATCCAGGCAACTACGCACGGAGACCTGGCCGTTCCCCCCTGAGCCGCCGACCATGCACATGTATGTTCTAAACGCTTACTCATGCAACAGCCGTCTATCTAGGGATGGGACCATACATGTAACAGCTCAGGGCCGACCTGGGGGGAGAGGGGTAGGGGGGGTTTCCTCAGGTGGGGGGTCGAGGGGGGGTTTCGCCCAGGTGGGGGTCCCAAATTTCAAAAAGCTCCAAAACGCCTAGAAATGCGTTTTTAGCACGTTTTTTTCAGTAAGGACGCTAAAAATCACTATTTTAAGCTGCCAAATAGCGTTTTAAAGCTAAAAACAAGCAAAAAATGACAAAAAGAGCTTCCAAAAACACCGATTTTTCTCAAATATCAGCAGTGGAAACGCCAAATTCGGTTTCCAAAGGCTTTCCAAGTGAATTTTAGGCTAAAAATTAGTGATTTCTGACCCAGTTTGTTAATACTGGAGCCACTACCACCACTTGTATTTTTTGGTCAGGGGGAGGGGTCCCTTAACCTGTCTCGGGGGGGTGAGGGGGGGGTTTGGCCTTTCCAGCAGGGGGGTAACCCCCCCAAACCCCCCTAGTACATGTATGGATGGGACCATACATGGGCCGGGGGGTCTGGGGGTTTGCACACCCCCAACTTGGGCTCGACCCCCCAAACGACCCCACCCACCCACCTGAAGCCGACTTTTGTTCCTGACCCCACCCACCAAAATCGCCACGACTCCCCCAACCGGCAGGCCCACCCCAAATTTTCGGATTTTGACTACCCCAACCCATTTTTCCGGCCCATGTATGGATGGGACGGGTGTAGAACATTCCATACGCACCTCAAAGTCAGGGTCAGTGTCCCAGTCATCCTCCCCATTCTCCATCTTCAGCTGGTGGCCCACTGTTGCACGCCACATCGATCCCATCTCTCTCTGTTTACTGACACTCACTGCAAACACAAACCAAATCTGACTACTAGGTACTGATCACTAATGTTTGTTCACAGGTCAATTCGTTCTACAGTTTCCAGCACGTTTAGTACTTAATCAATTAATCATAATAAAACTAACTCATGTACCATCGTATTCGTAACAACAGCATTCTAATTTTGACTATTACATATTTATTTATGTCATCAATCCTGTAATCGATAGTATAGATTTGATTTATTGCCGCTATGTTAAGTCTGTATACGCAAAATTTTTACCATACCTTTATTCCTTAACTTATGACTAAACAATTGTTTTGTAGTTAATTAGGACGACCCTCCGAAGCGTGCACTACATTATACAGTCATATCTCGTTAATCCGGATATTCGCCTGACAAGATTAGGCCAGGTCCCAAATTTTCCTCTCTGTCTCTTCTTATCTATCTATCTATCTTAGGCCGGCTTATTTTTTAATTAGGTGTCTTCTACCAATTTCTTCTGGCACTTTACTAGCTTTCTTTAACCAAATCAAACAAAATAAATATTTTCAATTATTTAAGGTAATATCGAATCGGCGCAAAGGTAATCGGCGCAAAGCGCAAAGTGGCGCAAATTTTTCAGTCGTTGCGTGAACGTCTAAGATACTGTAGCCCGCGAAATTTAAATTCTATTCTCCTTCTTTTCTTAATTTGTCGTTGCATAAATGATGATTGTCTCAGGACCATTTCTCATTCGCAATATGCACTGTATTTAACCTTCAAGGACTCAAGTTAATACCAGTTTGGAATCGATAAGCTTCGATGCCCTCATCAGCGTGGGGTATAGGCCGAGAATAGCTTCAGATACATTAGCTCCACCCATTTCCGTCCTAGAGGAACGGCTTTTTAACATTTGTAGATGAAATAAAGATGAACGAAACGGTACTGTTCGTTGAAGATGAAGTCGGCGTCGATCATAATTATGCTGGGACGGTGACTAGCAAGCATACATGGGCCGGGGGGTAAGGGGGGTATACCCCTCCCCCTCGGTCGGCCATCCCCCCCTCGGCCGGCCATACCCCCCTCGCTCACCCACCCCCCCCTCCCGGAGGGAGGAAATTTTCGCTTATTTAAGGCAAAATAAGCGTTTTTTTGCCTTTTTTCGGGGGGACCCCCCCCCCCCCCGAGGTCTCAACCCCCCCTACCCCCCTCCGGATTTTTCCGGCCCATGTATGGTAGCAAGCCTTGCAAAGCTACTGCGGCAACAACGTAAATGTGGTTTTCATTAGCTGGTAAAAGTTAACAATCTCGGTCCCCGGTCTAATCATAGCAAATTCGGGCGGTCCCAAATTGCCCCGATTAATAAGGCAGAGCTGTACATGAAATGGTTTGCAAATTTCACAGCTGATTTTGATATTCGTATTCGTAGCCAAGAGAGAACTCAGAGTGACAGACAGGCGCGCGGATCGCCATTACTGACTAGACTATACGGCCAATAAAACAGAACAGCCAACGATATACTGTGACGCCTTGGAAATTGAAGTTAAAGTATGCAACTCGGTTGCTAGCGATGTTTGATTTCCCTGATTCTCAAGTGGTAAGCCTAACCCTGGCGTGTCTACAAACGTCCGGTCCCGTGTAAGGAAGAACGTACAGAATACACAGAATAAATAACTTCTCTCTTTATTCGTAAATAACAAATATGGTTCGCCGAAGCAGCAACAGTTTCTGTGCTCTCAGATTGCTGGTGAGATTATTAGTTATAATAATATTATGTCAGTAAGTAAGTACCTTCCCCAGCAGTACGTTGGCGTTACCTTCCAAACAAGAAGCTAAGTTGGACTACTAACCAGTTCAAGCCTTTAATGTAAATGATTCCCGGTCCATTCCACCACCCGCGAATAGCCATTTTTAACGTGAAAAGCTAAGATTAAACCTAGGCGTAAGCTAAAACCAACGCTTTAATAAAGTCAGGGTGGTCGGCGGGTGGGGGAATGGGCTTCCTCCAATGTAAATGGGGACTGAACGCACATGTAACGTTTTTCCCGCATTAGCACTGGTACCGTAGATTTGCGCTTTGCGCTTTGCGCCGATTACCTTTGCGCCGATTCGATATTACCTTATTTAATGTTAGTCTGTAATTTTTCGTATTGGCTCTTTTCCCCCACTCACCCACCGAATTGGCCACTCCAATTTGAAATCTTGATTTCAGGTAGGCATAATAAGATTTTCAAGTTTAAGCTAAACGGACCCATCCAAAAACAGCCGAAAGAAACAAAGGCATCAGGCGTGCAAGTGTCGGTGAGAAGAAAGAGCCGCAAATCTTTTACTTTTCTAGATTCCCTGGGAAAATGAACCAACCGCCACACTACTCGCCAAAATACGTTGAGAAGAAAAGAGACTCTAGGTTCACCCCCGGCCGGCGCCAGACCCCCAACCCCTGCCCCTTCGGCCGATCACTTGTTACATGTATGGGGTGGTCGTCTGGTTTGTGGCGTGGCCCTTCTCCCACCAAGCGTTTGTCTGTACGCAGGTCAGGACATACCCCGGCTTTATTCTGGCTTTTCTCTGGCTTAGGCTTAAGCATTAGATTCAGATGTAGGCTCTAAGCCCTGGACTTAAAGCCAAACTTATCTTATCCTTAGGCTTCTACATTGTACAAGTATGGTGTCCACAAGTGGGGAGTGTCCTGTGATCCATTTCTTTCTTTCGACCTCTTTTCTTTCTGTCAATCACCCTAACTGAAAGGCTTGGTATGTAAACTTATGATTAGGCTTAGATTTGGAACTTTGCAAAAGTACTGTGGGGCGGTTTACAGGGTGGGAGAGGAGAGGTCCGTAATTAACCGCTGGATTGCTATTGTCTGTGGTGGGGGTGGTGGGCCAGTAACAGATGAGCGTGATTCATGAAGGATTACGAAACTATTGGATGATGCACTACATTACGACCTCCTTAGACGAGAGGCCCAAGTGAAAATGGTTAAACCTTCGATTTTCCTTCAGACTGCCACGATTTCAAGTTTCCTAGCTGCCATTCTTCTTCCATATGCTTTCTGCACCTCTTCTATTCTACCTAATGTCAATTCGCCACGCCGAAGTACTATCACAGTAATCTGCCGACTCGGTTGTGGAAAATGGTGAAACTGGCGATTTTCTTTTAAATACCAACTACATATTTCGTCTTTACTAACTGCCATACTGCTTCGATACACTCTGGGCTTTCAGTCATTCTGTTTCTTCTGACCAACACCGATTCGCCATGCCCGAAATGCTATCCCGAGAGTCGGCCGAATCAGTTGTGGGAATCAGTTAAGCTCAAAATTTTCCTATATATTACAACGATTTCAACTCGTGCAACTGCGGTACTTGTTCGATACGTCCTGAGAATGCACTTACATAATATTTTCTGGCCAACTTCGATGCGCTAAGCCGATGTACGTACCAACCAGACAATCGGCCGATTGGTAGTAGGAATCTTATTTGCGGACGATCTTACTTTAAATAACCCGTATTTCTTTGATGCACTCTGCCCTGTATTTTTAGGGTGCTTTTTTGCGCCCTGTATTTTGGGCTGCTTTATCTGTGCCCCTAGAATTTGCACTAGTTAAAATTTGCACCCCATAAAATTCTCACTCCTTAAATTTCTTCTATCTGAGGTTTTTACTGCTAGTATTTTTCGGGATGCTGCTTTTTCGTTCCCCCTAAAATTCTTACCACCAAAAGTTAGAGAAAGAAATTAACGAATAATTTCAAAAACGCAAAATGTCCAGGATCTGAAAAACTTAAGGGTGAAAATTTTAGAAGGGTGTGCAAATTTCAGAGGGGGCATACAGGGCGCCAAAAATTTCATTGTCACAAAAAATTCTGAGGAGTAAAATTTTAAGGAGGAGCAAACAAAGCACCCAGAAAAATACAGGGCTAAAATATCCTAAAAATACAGGTCAGAGTGTATCAAAGAGATATGGGTAATCGAGAGGAAAATCGTCAGTTTCATTGATTTCCACAATCGAATCGGCCCATTCTCAGGATAATTTTTTATACTTTGATAGCGAATCGGAGTTGGCCAAACCATTGGAGTGTACAGTATGTTCAAGACCTATCAAAGAAATACAGCTATAAGAAAATTGTCAGATTAGTTTAGCTATTTTCACTTCGGCCTCTCGTGTAATGTTTTTTCTGTAGTGCATCATCCAGTAGTATTGTAATCCTTGGATTGGACTCATTCAGCCATCTTTTTACATACTGTAGCCAGCGCACTTCTATGCAGCAATTAGCGCTAGGTTAGAAAGAACTTTGGTCTGGACAGCCGTTTTTTGCTACAGTTAACTATGAAAAGGAATCCCAGTTCCGGACAGACTTACTTGTTGCCGTTCAGAAATACTTTGACTGCTTCAAAGAGCCTATTTTATTGAATCAATGCTAGCGGCACCGTATACGTATATAGTGCCAACGTCAGGTGCCAGTACAGGTTAAGTGGCTTAAGTTAAGCTTATACTCAAACGCACACAAACTACTGTACTGAAATGCTTGTCCAAGCACATGTACATGTAATGGAGGATCTGTCCAGACTAGAACCAGAACCACACCCCCATCCCGTCCCGGTCCCAACCAATGTTTTCGGTCAAAATATACTACGTCACACATTAGTAGTTTTGTTGGCAAGGCAAAAGCAGAGTAGTTGAAAAGACAAAGACGCCAAAATTTAGGAATAGCTATCCACAGATTTGTGTTAATTTCTTCTCAAGATCGTCTGATCGAGCCAACAGAAACAACTGACAGGTACAGATACTGTACGAATAAAACTGTTGAGTGCGTTCTGAGCATGTCATACAGTAAATCTAGAATTGAGTTTCACGTCGATTCGGTCTTGTAGTACTGCGGGCAGGAAGGTGCGGACCGGCCTTCTTGCAACAGAACTGTTGTGCGAACTTCTGGCGAACGCTCTTGGCGCAGAGCAGAAGCAACCACCCGTTGATCCAGCCGTAGATGTCAACCACCGTCGTACCTCGCGCGCTCAGATAGCGGATTTGGGTCGGAGACGGCATGCCGTTGAGACTGATCGAGATACCGAAGTGCATGTAGTGCAGAAACACTGCTGCGTCACACACAGACAGCACGGTCGCCGTTAGTGCCAAGTTAACCTAAAATTTGCTGCTCTTTCTCAACCAAAAACTGAATAATTCAGTTTTAATACAGGGTGTCCCAAAAAATGACAACATTTCTTTTTGCTGCCATTTTCGCAATTTTTGACCAAATTGTCTGAAATTTGTAATTTAAGCGCCAAAATAGTCCTGGCTGTCTTACACCAAATGATCCGGCAAGTCAGGGCGAAACATAGCCTCTATCTGATGCAGCTTTTCCCGCTCATTCCGAATATGACTTTGTTTTTGCGCTACGATAACCCATAAGAAAGTTACGGACCTCGGAAGTTGTATTATTTGACTCAAGAGAGCATGGATGTTGATGAAACTTTGGAGGCCTATAACTTTCTTCTAAACAAATGTAGCGCAAAAATGAAGGCATATTCGGAATCAGCGGTAAAAACTGCATCAGATAGAGACCATGTTATGTGTTCGCCAGCCAGATCATTTGGTGTATGACAGAAAGATCGTCAGAAGCAAGTATGTCATGCAGGAGCAATCAGAGTGAAAAACGGCTATCATTTTCGTAATGAGCGGCAAAAACTGCATTAGGTAATGCAAATTTTATAGCTACAAAATCAAAAGATGTCTGACTTCTGTTGACTTTAAAACTACCGTGGTATACCAAGTGCAGCCATTTTCTTCGAAAATCCTTAAACCGCCCATATCTTCCAAACTTGTGATCAGACAGGAAAAATTTAGTTGTTTTAAAAATCAGCAGGAAAAACTAGACAGGAAAATCTGATTTCTGGCTTAGATTTTTGCTCATACTAATTGACAAAAACGGTCAGCCAAGATTTGCCTGGAAATGTTGACTACGCATAAAGCACGCTTTAAACCAGCGGATTCCATAGGAACTGACAAGTTTTAGCTAAAACGAGTCTCAAATTCGAAATCAACAAATTTACCCAAGAGACAATGTTTCAGGCAATTTCAACATAGAAAATATGTTCAGCTGGACTTTCAGGGTCAATTTCGACCCTATGATGCACTTAGATTTCCTTAGTTTTTTGCATGTGTGATGCGCATTTACTATGCTATGACATATAAAAAATCTGACCTTGTCCCGTTATTCTAATGTACAAAAATTTGGTTAAACATGTCAGTGGGTATGGCAAAAATTCGGTGTTCAACCGGGTTTTTACGCCAAAAGTGCAGTACGGAGGCTGCAAACCGCTTTTTAAATGTGTGATTCGTAATCCTCGGCTCATTCTGGATCGTTTGATGGGTTCACGGCCACTGTAGCTCTAAAATGTAGCAAGATACAATTGCTTGAATGAAGGAGCCGAAATGTGCAAGTTTCGCTCTGGACCGGTCACTTCAGGGAGGTGGCCAGCAGGTCCATGCGGGCTCATACGTGGCACATGATGGTTTTTCATCAATTACTATTGAAGTATCATAGAAATATTGAAATCCGTGATTTGACCCTGACCAAAGTAGGGAGCTACATTGAATTCTCTCAGAAATTGCGTCTTAAATGCAGAAACAGCTCGAAAACATAAAACTTTTCTTTTTGCTGTTTCTTCTTTAATTTTTGTTGGAATTGGATAAAATTTTTAATATATGCGCAGATATTTTGGAGGTCAAAAGTTCTGGCATTAATCAGTCCGCATCGCTACTACTTGGAAACTAACGAAAGTCAGCGTTTTTACTTCAGCAAAATGAAGAAGGTGCAAGCTCTGCGAACTAAGGAATAAGAAAACCATCCAGATGACCTCCGTTTGAGTCAATGCACTGCTGCAACCTCATATAAGCATCATTAACATTTCTGAGCATGTTTGGGGTGACAAACTGAATTACGCTTACAGGAGCTTCATTACAGGTAATGGGCGCGAAAATCAATGTTGTTGTTGTATTGTGATCGGGATTTTTTATGTCAAGAGCTGGCCTTGGTTCATGCGCCAACTTTTGATCTACAAATCAACCCGATATTCAGCGCATATACAGTATAGATCAAAAAAATGTCCCATCGCTTTTTTGGCCTTCACTCAAACGTTTCGTTCTCAGTCACTTCTTTACCGATTTGGCTCAAATTTTCAGCAAAAATTAGCAACATGGTTGGCTAAATATTCTGCAAGTGTGGTGCCAAAATTCCGACCCATACTGGTTTTATGACCCGAAAACTAGGAATGAGGGTGGTCCACGCAAATTAAATTTTTTTCGGTAATACAAGGACTACAGTCCTGAAACTTGCAGGAATGATTGGTGTTGCTATTGGGCATAACATACTAAGCGGGCAGCCCTGTAGCTTAAAGGGCACTAAAATGGGGGAATTTCCAAAACTTGACGAAATATGACTTTTCTTCGTAAAACCGGCAAAATGACGATTCTAAAGATTTTCAATTTTCAAAAAACGCTGCAGGGATGGTTTCTGTGGTGTGGAACAGAGCTTAAATATCAGGTTCATTTATTTGTCGAACTTCCTGCTACAATCTATGTTGATTAACAACAGATTCAGTGCTTTGATTCTAGAAGGTGCAGATTTCTTAACTATGGGATTTTCACTCATGTTTTTGAAATTCCCCCATTTTAGTGCCCTTTGAGCTACAGGGCAGCCCGCTTAGTATGTTATGCCCAATAGCAACACCAATCATTCCTGCAAGTTTCAGGACTGTACTCCTTGTATTACCGAAAAAAATTAAATTTGCGTGGACCACCCTCATTCCTAGTTTTCGGGTCATAAAACCAGTATGAGTCGGAATTTTGGCACCACACTTGCAGAATATTTAGCCAACCATGTTGTTAATTTTTGCTGAAAATTTGAGCCAAATCGGTAAAGAATTGACTGAGAACGAAACGTTTGAGTGAAGGCCGAAAAAGCGATGGGACATTTTTTTTTATCTATACTGTATTTAAAATTTCATCCAATTCCGACCAAATTTACAAGAAGATACAGCAAAAAGAAAAGTTTCCGTTTTTGATGCTGTTTCTACATTTAATTGAAATTTCTCAATTTTATACATTGTTGAATTTCACAGAATTGGGTCAATCCTGATGCACCAAACTTCAACACATAAAATTCCCACTATCTTTGGCACTTATGTTTCAAATTTCAGACAATTTGGACAAAAATTGCGAAAATGGCAGCAAAAAGAAATGTTGTCATTTTTTGGGACACCCTGTACTATACGTGTTGTTTATACCGTCTGCCGAATAATAATACTGTCATATCCCTATGCACTTACACACATTCAACCTGAAACTCCGCAGTATTACACGGTAGATTGCTAGAGCAGACCTGAGCTCGCTCGTAGTCAGATCGGGCGACACCTCCGCTGCTGCTGATTTGCCTTCTTTTCATGACTTCCATGTACATGCGCGTGTAGAGAGCAGCCATAGTAGTCACGCGTACTATTCCAGGTAGTCCTACTGCCATAATCATAACTTTTGCTGCCTAAATATAGGCTTTTAGAGAACTCATATACATAGAGTGGGCTGGGCCACGCCAAGTGTTCCGCGCTTTTTACACTTGACAGGGAAGGGAGCGTCCTGTCCTGTTTACTGGATACCAACTGGTTTTGTTTGTTTGTTTGTTTGTTTGTTTAGATTCCAGTGTCCTTTCGGACAGCTCAGGACACCCCGCGCTCTTATTAGAGCCTTTAATGGAGTGCCCTGCCTACAAACATCCCTCCCCTTTGCTGTCATAGAGTGCTTAGACAGCTCCGGTTCGGTTCCCATTTACCTACTGGCCATCACCGGCTTTCGGTGGTCTGGGTTGGGCTTTACGTCGACTACCTTCAGTCGCTTCGACCGGTTTCCAACTCACAAACGACCGCTCTTGCAGATGCCGGGGCCGCCGTGACGCACAGGGTAGCGTAAACTACCGATGGCCAACTTTTTTCCGAAATCGCGGAAAAAACTCCAGCTCAAATTCTGTGTACCCTAGCCTGGTTTTATGATTGCTAACGCTTTCTAGCGCCTTCCACAGTAGGGATGGTCAACGTAAATTAAAGTCGGTAATTTACGTACGTGTTATTTCTGTTTTACCAGATTTTAAGAGCCGCATTTTACAAAACCGGGGCGGGTCCCCTAATAACCGGCGAACATGAAAAATTCTGACCTATAGTTTTTATTTGATAAATCGATAGGTCTATGAGAGAAAATAACACACGAGAAATATTTTCACTCGACTGTCATTAATATGCAAATTAGGGCCAAAAACGTGTTTTTCCAGCCAAATTCGGTGTTCCTTTTATTTCTCCCGCATGCGTTGACGGATCGGGCTGATATTTTCAGTAAAAATTCTAGGTATAGTGGGTGTTGTACCTATAAAATTTGAAGAGGATCGGCCAAGGTTGAGATCGCAAATTATAATGAGATGCAAATTTTGGGGTCCTGTAAAAAATCGAATTTTGCAAAAAAAGGTACATCGAAATTTTCGACCAAACTTTCAGTGTAGGTTGCCTGTGCCGACCACAATTGCCGGCACTTGTTTCCGCGACGACGTATTGGAATGCGACTACGCCTGCTTACCGTTAGGCTATAATAATGCAGAGCTTAGCTACATACGAACTGAGGTGCGACAACAAACAAGTAAGCAAAAGAAAACTTTATTCAATTACTTACGACGTGGTCCTTAGGCCGGACCAAACAGCGCACGCGTCCTGCTCTCCAATTTGACCAGACAATAAACAATAAAGAGACGCGGCTAGGCGCATCGTAATTAGAACCAGTTTGCAGACTGGCCGCAGCAAGCAGACTTGCTTTATTCAAATTATCAGAGTGCGCACGCACACAAAATTGCAGCTTTGAACATCCTCCCCAGGGGAAGGTTCGCCTAGCACAAAAGAAAAAACAAAAGAACACATTAGTTGGAAGTGGTAGTGTCCATGTCCTTAGCGTTTCCTTCGGCCTTGTCTTCCGTCTGCGTGCGTGGTGGCGTGGCCGTCTTGGTGGTGAGTTTCTGGTTGTACTTGCGCTGTTGCGCCTGATGTTTCTTGGCCTTCGCTGCCTCTTTAGCTAGAGGACTTCGATAGCGCGGTGGATTGGCGCTTCGGGCGGCTTGCGGCTTGTAGGGCTGAGGATTGGAGGGGCCGGCCGCTTGATAGACGAGAACTTGTACTCCCTGGCCAATGACCTGGGCCAGCGGAGCCTGCGACACCGTAAGAAGACTGGTACTGGGACCGGCAGAGGCCATGCGACGTTGGTCGGCCTGCTGCCTTCTACGGCACTCACCGATCACGTGCCCTTTCCGCTTGCAGTAGCGGCACGTTGGTTGCTGTGGAGGCGTCATGCGGCACTCTGTAACAGATTGCAACATAGCACGTGACCGATTGATACAAGGTGGTCTTAGCAGATCAACAGTAAACTTAGAGGGACTCATACCATTAGTCAAAACCGCGGATAAGTGGGAATTTAACCCACCCTCAGGGGCCTGCTTCTGGCATGCAACACTATGAGTTCCCACTGCAGATAAGCCGGAATTTAACCTGCTCTCTGGAGCCGCCTCAATTGTGTTGTCAACACTATGAGCTCCCACTACAGATAGGCCGGAATTACACCTGCCCTCTGGAGCCGTCTCAGTCGTGCTGATGTCACACCCTAAGTGAAGATTCAGGATTGGATTAACAGTGTCCTGATGGTTCGAATCCACAGGAACTTCGATTGGAGCCAACAGTTTTACTGGTTTCACTACCAGCTTGGTAGAACCTTTACCCTTTTTGGTATCAATCAAGAGTTCGGACAGACACAGTTCTACATGTCCTGTCAGGACCAGGTAGAAGTTGTTCAATTTTGCCAAGTTTCCAGTTGGCAACAGCAGAAGGCTCTTTCAACAAAACAACAGTCCCCACAGAGGGAACCGCTTCAATCCTGTCTCTTCCTTTAACTGCTAATCTAGCCTCTTGGAGAACCTGAAGATACTCCAAGGACCAAAAGTGCCACCATTTTTTGAGTAGTTTTTGGCGTTCAGCCCAAAAGGTGCGCAGATACACCCTCCCCAACCCAAAAAGGTTTCAACTTGGGGATACTGGAAGGCGTGTCAGAGCAGCGCATAGAATGAACAAATCGAACGATATGGGCCAAGATGCGCAACAGCTTAGGCAAGCAAGAATAGCGAGCCACTAAGTCAACCAAAATGGTAGTGTTGATTGCTTTAGGAACAGGCAAAAGAGGTGGGTCAGTAGCAGCGGTAACGAAAGAAACTGACTCATCAAGCTCTGATTGAGAAAGATGTTTCTCAGCAGGCCAAGCCTATTCCGAAAGGGTCAGAAAGGAAGAACCCAACCACCACAGAGAGCTAGTGGACAGACTAGCATACAGACCACTTTGTATGTATATCATCAGAAGTTTGAGTACTTGGGTAGTGCCAAAGAGAGACCAATGTGTGGAAGCACACCAGAGAGGTCCTTACGCACAATAGCGAAACAAATGCACACCCAGACTGGTGGTAGACTGAGAGTATTAAGCCACGCAAGAACACAGATGGAATCAGACCAAAGGAAAGCATTGGACAGACAGAGTTTCAGTTCTCTGGATAAGAACGGTACATGCATACCAACTCCCAGAACAGTAGGCAACTGTTAGTAGTCATTGGGAAGGCAGAACTGGTCAAAACAACAGAGCAAAGGCAGAATATTGACCAGTTTAATCACGTGAAATCGACTTGGATACATGATGTAGAGCCAAATCGTCCTCATGAATTTCACCAGAGCCCTCAGTACCGATTTTCTCGATTTTCCACAAAAATTCGAGATCAGAAGTGGACTTTTTGGCAGACAGAACAGACTGCTCGTTTGAGAAACAGTAGGCAACTAGATTGTCAGTTTTCTGGTTAACCCACGTTTTGCCAGCAGGTACCAAACCAAACACAGTATGCCACAACGATAAGCAAGGACTGAGGTTAATAGGTGCTTTTGGCGTGAGTAACTGCGCAAAGTACTCATTGCCCAACAGAATGTCAATTCGCTGAGACTCAGGAGCAGACAATAGCTCATCAGCGAAATCAGTAGCGCAAATTGAGTTTGCGTGTAAGCTAGACATATCAATTGGAAACCGGTACAATGGACGAGTGGGCTCAGCAGCCACATTGCATTCAACTGGAAGACAACCAGCAGTGCGTGTACACAAGCCCAAAGAAACCAAATCAGATTGGCATTGCACAGGTTCGCCACCCAAACAAGTATTGAGTGCGAAACTTTCAAGCTCACAGGCTTTTAATTTGAGCAATTTTTGCACACGAGAGGACACAAAACTGCGTTGAGAGGCGCAGTCAATTAGTACGCGCACTTTGACCGTTTTGCCAGTTTCCAAATTTTTGGCTTTACAGGAGGCAGTCATTAGGTGTACATACTTCTCTCTACCGTCTTTGGACAGAGACAAGCAAGAAGCTTCAGCATTTGGATTAGGAGTCTGAACATTCGCTCGGAAGAAATCATTTGAAAAGCGTTCCAGTTTGACCTCTTGGTCCAAGAACGACAACAAGTAAGCCAGATGATCAGCTCCATCACTCAAAGAACTGACTCGTTCAGCAAACTTCCTAGCCAACCGCATGGGAAGCTTAGACACAACAGACTGAGCCACTGATCGACGAGCAATGAACTGAGAGGCATCAAACCCCAATTTCTCTAACCGCTGCACGTGACTAAACACAGTACAAGCAAACTCGTCTAGTTTGGACAAGTCTTTCTCGGACAATTGAGGCATTGTGTACAAAATCTGGAGGTGCTGATTGAAAGTTGCACTTTTAGAGCCATAAGCAGTTTCCAGAATTTGTTTGGCAACAACGTAGTTGTTATCAATGACATCAAGAGCCTCAATTTTCTGCTTAGCAGAACCAGCGAGAAACTTGAGCAAATAGGCTAATTTCTGAGCAGGACGAAGCTCAGCGCGAGCATCAATGTTTTGTTCAAAATTTGTCCACCATTGCCGCCATTTCAAAACATCGCCAGAGAAGGCATCAATGCTCAAGGCAGGCAAAGGACACAGAAGACTTTGGAAAAGTCTGGTTGAGTACAATGACTGAGCATCAGGTAGAGTGGATTGAGTAGGTGCCACAGAAACAAGAGGAGCAACAGGAGGGCACACTCCTAGCACATCTGTAGACGGCATCACAGGTGCGGCCGGGTATGTTGAGAACACACCATCAGAAGAGAAAGGATGCACTCTAGAGGCCATAACTACATCACTAGTAGAACTGGCTGTCAACACAGTGGGTGCAGTTGCCACCGAACGGAAAATCGGTGCAGAAGCACGTAAACGAGACTGAGCGTCAACTGTGGAAACAGTAGACGAAATAGATGCCATAACAGTCTGCGGAAGACTTTGAGATACGATGGCATGAGACGTGAGCAGAGGACCATGGCAGGTCGCAAATGTGACTGACGGGTAGACAAAGCTAGAGCGAGCACCAACCATGGAAGTGTTAACCAAAGTGCTAGGCACTGATGGCAACGAACCAGTGGTAGGAGCCACAGTCTAGTGATGTAAAAAATTAATTTAATTGTAATTGAAATTCGCATAATTGACCCGTTTTTAATTTCAATTCAATTAATTTAATTTAATTGAAATTCAAAAGTTGGGCCATAATTTAATTGTAATTTAATTGAAATTCACCTGGAATTTCAATTATATTTTCAATTATTTCCTGTGGTGAATGCAAGGAAATGTGTAAGTATTAGAGGCGCTAAGGACTTCAAATAAAAACCTATTTAGGGTTTGTCACCTCTTTATACTGACCTCACTATGTTTTGTAATATTTTATGATCTGCTTTTTATTTTGTAGTTCATAAAAGCCAAAACAGTGATTTTTGAATGTATGGTGGGTTGACTCTTGACTGACACCCCCTTTTTGGCAAAGGTACCTAGAAGTGATGTTGCTCAAAAATGCTGGAAACCTTTAGATTATGCACTGATATATAGTAATAATGAACTAACTGTAAATTTTCCCCAGAATGCCATTTTATGCGTTTTTAAAAGGCAAGAATTTAAAATTTTCTCGCCTGGTTTGAAGCAGGCAACTAGGTGTCTCTAAGCTTTTACGTGGACATTTTTCTAAGTCCTTAGTCACTGTCACTGTCTTTTAACAGCAAAATTACAATAATTTTCAAAAAATTGAAAAATAATTGAAAAAAATTGCTTAATTGAAAATTTCCGAAGTTCCATAATTTAATTGAAAATATAATTGTAATTGAAAATAATGGAAAACTATTTCAATTAATTTAATTTAATTTAATTGAAATTAAAAACTGAGCCCATAATTTAATTGTAATTGAATTGAAATTCAAATTCCATAATTTTACATCACTACCACAGTCACAGAATTTTTGACCACTGAACAGACAGAGGTAGGACTCTGAGAAACACCTACAGTGGCCAAAGACTGAGCACTCGAACCAAACACTGCTGTTTGAATTCTGTCAACCTGCATCTGCAAACTAGCAATGGTATTTTGCTGAGTTTGTTGAAATTGTTGGAGCTGCGTGTGCAAGCTCAACTCGAAACGGTCAACCAATTGGTGAATCAGTTGATCGATTGCAGATGCAGTGGGAGGGAAACCCGAGTCCGAAGACAAGGGGGGTAATGAAGCGTTAGCGACAGCGGACCCAGCTGAAGCCACACAAGCATACCCGACTGAAGTAGCATTCAGTGCGCCTCGTGGAGAGGAAGAACTGTCAAGAGGAAGAACTCCTTTGTCACCCAGAGGGTGCGTAGTGGGACCAGAAGGAGTAGACAGAGACTCCAATTGACAGTTCACCGCAGAAGTCTGAATGACCTCAGTACTCCCAGGCTCAGTAGGAGATACAAGCAAAGACACAGGCAATGACAACAATTTGTCAACAGATCTGATACAAGTATCGAGATCGTACAGTGATTTGGAATGCGAATTCTGCTCATAAAATTCCAACAAAGTCTCAACAGAAATTTGCAAAATTGTGCCCTTTTGTCTGTACACATTCAAAGTCTCAGACAGAGATTCCAAATCAGATTTCTCACATGGCAACAATTCAATAGGATTACGAGACAAGACAATATGCTCAACGTGAGAAAATTTATTCAACAGAATAGTCAAATCAGACTGATAGGTAGACAAATCCACTCTACACTGGTCTCTATTTCGAGGAGCTTTGCTACGAGTGTTTTCTGCAGGACTGCCCAATTCAGAGCCTTCCCCCAAATTTGGAAACAAGGGGGAAACAGAAAAACCAGAAGCCATCCCCAGAAACAGGGTAACTAAGCAAAGCAATTGCAAAGAAGGACTAACCGAACGGTAGTAGCCGAGCGCCGAGGCTTGGGCGGCAGACGGGTCGTTTGGCGATGCGAAGTGACTAGACTGAAACACAAACGCCGTAGTTTCGCTTTGGGCACCAAATTTGTGCCGACCACAATTGCCGGCACTTGTTTCCGCGACGACGTATTGGAATGCGACTACGCCTGCTTACCGTTAGGCTATAATAATGCAGAGCTTAGCTACATACGAACTGAGGTGCGACAACAAACAAGTAAGCAAAAGAAAACTTTATTCAATTACTTACGACGTGGTCCTTAGGCCGGACCAAACAGCGCACGCGTCCTGCTCTCCAATTTGACCAGACAATAAACAATAAAGAGACGCGGCTAGGCGCATCGTAATTAGAACCAGTTTGCAGACTGGCCGCAGCAAGCAGACTTGCTTTATTCAAATTATCAGAGTGCGCACGCACACAAAATTGCAGCTTTGAACATTGCCTAAGTGTCCCTCAAAGTAAACCCTCTTTTCCCGTTTGTGGACTTTGTCTCTGTTTCGAGAAATTGATGTTCGAATTTTCATGCACACGTTGGTAGAAAAAACCGGAATTTACTTCCAGTTTTCGTAAGAGCAGACCGATCTTTTAGGGTTCGCTCTAGCTTGAAAGAGCGCGCAATGGCCGATCGATTGGTTGGTCGCCGGCCAGAAACAAACCACTGAGTCGGGTACTGTAAGAGTTTAAAATGAGCGAGTCGATCACATTGCGATTTTCTCATTTTTTTGAGTTCTGTAATGTTGTTTATCATGACTTTTGCCTCGAAATCCGAATGGAAAGTGAATGCTAAGTTTGGAGAAGGTTCAGCGCGCCTCAGCAACCATTAATCAAAGAGCTGAATGTGAAACGCACAGCTGGCCACCTCAAGGCTCTCTCAATTGATATGGAACCTTTTCGAAAACGCTGTACATTGGCAGATTTGGGTTTTGTTTGACGGCTCTTCTTCAAGTATAGTCAGCTTTTGAAAAATGGTCATTAAAGGCACGCCGAGCTTTGTATGAAACCTCCGAGTTTAGTGCAAATGTACAAGACAATGGTTTATTATAAGCAGTAAAGCAGGGTCCCATTCTAATTTACACTGATTAGTACACAAGAGTAAAATTTTCTCAACAGCCAAAGCCGATTATTTCTGGAAAATTCTCCTGCAGGGTTGCGAGAAGTCCACTTGATAGCTCAAGCAAAGAGTCTAATTAGCACGATTGGTCTTGCCCTAAAAATACAATACAAGCAACAACCAAATAATAATAAATTATACCACAAATCTCAATTCTCAGAATCGCCTAATTCTCATCAAGGTGACTTGATGCTGTTCCGGTTTCTGGTTCACATGTTGGGCCATAAGGTCTTGATTTTTTATTTTAAGGGCTTTAGAATTCTGGCCCTCGCTGCTTTAGGGGAAGAAGTTTTCGGCCGCTTCTTTGACGCCTCATCTGACATAACTGCTCTTTTGAGTTTTCTGTGCGTTTCTGACAAACTTGTACTAGCAGATAGTTTCAAAGACTGTTTTCCTTTCAGCACTCTGATTGGGGTTTCAATTTTTGTTAAGAGGTATAAGAGTCGAATTTCTCTGAACCAAAGCAAACTCCTAAAGTGTGAAAAGGAGTGTATGTAGTGCGTCATACAAGCTTACCCTGTCCAAGAATTAAAGAAATTCGGCTTTCATATTTCACGAGAACAATCGATTTTTAATGCACAGTAATTTCTAACCAAAAACAAGATTACCTGAATTTAGCTTTACATTTCGTTGGAGCAGACGGATCTGTTAGCTCTGAACCTCATTTATAAGAACGCGCAAAGGGCCAATCGATTGAGTTGTCATCGACCAAAAAGAAATCACTGAGTTGGTATTCGAAGAGTTTAAGGTGGGCGAGTTCAGTTAGCATACTGCGATTTTCTCCTTTTTTGATATGGTTTTTGCCTCAAAATAGTTTACTGGAGGCATGCTGAGCTTTCTCCAAAGTTTACGTACTCTTTTCAATCCCAATTTGAGGCAAAAGTCATGATAACAACATGATAAAACTCAAAACATGAAAAATATTGCAGTGTGGTCGACTCGCTCACTTTAAACTCTTACAGTACCCGACTCAGTGGTTTGTTTCTAGCCGGCGACCAACCAATCGATCGGCCATTGCGCGCTCTTTCAAGCGAGACCTAACGCTAAATGATCCGTCTGCTCTTACAAAAGCTGGAAGTAAATTCCTGTTTTTTTCTACCAACGTGTGCATGAAAATTCGAACACTAATTTCTGGAAACAGAGACAAAGTCCACAAACGGGAAAAGAGGGTTACTTTGAGGGACACTTAAGCAACCTACACTGAAAGTTTGGTCGAAAATTTCGATGTACCTTTTTTTGCAAAATTCGATTTTTTACCAGAACCCAACAAATTATAATTTGCGAGCTCAACCTTGGCCGATCCTCTTCAAATTTTATGGGTACAACACTCAATATACCTATCATTATTACTGAAAATATCAGCCCGATCCGTCAACGCATGCGGGAGAAATAAAAGAAACACCGAATTTGGCTGGAAAAACACGTTTTTGGCCCTAATTTGCATATTAGTGACAGTCGAGTGAAAATATTTCTTGTGTGTTATTTTCTACCATAGACCTATCGATTTATCAAATAAAAACTATAGGTCAGAATTTTTCATGTTCGCCGACGTGCCCCGGTTTTATAAAATGTGGCTCTTAATTTCCGTATTCGTAACGTGTTACGGAAATTAAAACGGCTAATTTCTTGCCGTGACGCGTTACGTAAATTAATTTCTGTAACGTCGTAACGACTAAGACTCCAGCCATACACGTAAATTAATTTTCGTTTTTCTTCAAAATTCGCTAGTAGGTAGTAGCAATCGAATATCGCGCAAAAATCATAAAAATGAACTGTATGCAAAGCAATTTTAATTCTGTGTTTGTTGGATTGAAATTGCATACTGCACCTATTTTTGACATCTACTGTAACTTCACACCAAAAGGAAGAAAAGAAATGTGGGTGTGTTTTTTGGCTGAATTACTGTAGCTGCTGAGGGTTTAGTAACTGCGCAGAAACTAGCCAACTACGTACAGTACCATACATGTACTAGGGGGGGGTTTGGGGGGGTTACCCCCCCCTGCTGGAAAGGCCAAACCCCCCCTCACCCCCCCCCCCCGAGACAGGTTAAGGGACCCCTCCCCCTGACCAAAAAATACAAGTACTAGTAGTGGCTCCAGTATTAACAAACTGGGTCAGAAATCACTAATTTTTAGCCTAAAATTCACTTGAAAAGCCTTTGGAAACCGAATTTGGCGTTTCCACTGCTGATATTTAAGAAAAATCGGTGTTTTTGGAAGCTCTTTTTGTCATTTTTTGCTTGTTTTTAGCTTTAAAACGCTATTTGGCAGCTTAAAATAGCGATTTTTAGCGTCCTTACTGAGAAAAACGTGCTAAAAACGCATTTCTAGGCGTTTTGGAGCTTTTTGAAATTTGGGACCCCCCACCTGGGCGAAACCCCCCCCCCTCGACCCCCCACCTGAGGAAACCCCCCCCCCCTCCCCCCCTCCCCCCAGGTCGGCCGGGAGCTGTTACATGTATGTACAGTACAGACTGTAGTCTACCTACCGCACACTGACGGTTTCTTTGCTTTGTATGACAGTACTTACGTATAAGATTAGTAGTGAAGAAAACTATGTATGTAAACATTTTAAATGTACAACAACTAGGGGTCGTCCATAAACGATGTCGTCCCAAAATCCCGATTTTTAGGACCGCATCCCTGAAAATCGCCTTGCGTTGTTTCTTGGGACCCCCTCCCCTAAGCCGACGTCATTTTCCATTTACCCCCCCCCCCGATAAAATTGCAGTACATAAGGTACTGTCATGTTTTCTTGTTGCCATACTGCGTAATCAGTAGAATAAATCCCTACTAACCACTCTGGGAACCATTTCTATATTTAGAACGTTTGCCAGAAAAACTTAAATTGGAAATAATCCAATGAAAGGTCCCTAAAATTCCGAAAAAAGCTACATCGTTTTTGGCTAACCTCCTCCCCCTCCTGGTGCGCCGTCTAGCGTCGCATTTCAGCCGACCCCCTCCCTCTCCCCGCTACACGACGATGCCAACCAACACCTTAAACACAATATTGGAGAACGCTAGACAGTCATGAGGAGCGGGCAGAAGCCACAAGCATCAAACTCAAGCTGAACTAATTTAGTATAGCCAAATTGAATGAAAGGTGAAGAAATAAGCCAAACCCAAACCTTGACCTCATTCAAATTTTATCAGTAAGCCGGCCGGCCGTTGAGTGGCGCATTCTTGCTTATTAGGTATTCTTTTCTTGATTATAATGCGTAAACCGGACAGCAAATAATGTTTAAAGCACATTATTTAAAAGTCACTTGCCCTGTCAGCGAATTGAGGCTTGATGACTGATGAGATTGAGGTTTGATCATCGATCGAGGAAATGACCAAATCAAAGCGCAACTGGATCGCTTCCCAGGTCAACAAAGCGGCCGGAATCAGCCACTGCATCGTCACACAAGCTGTTATCACCTTTCCGCGCCACATCTGCATTTCAAACCTGAGTACAGGGTGTCCCAAAAAAACAACAACATTTCTTTTTGCTGCCATTTCTTGCTTTTTGGGGCTAAACAGGCTAACATGTTTGAGAAAACTCTTCTTCCTTTCATTAATTTTTATTTACTCTTCATCTCAACTTCTTGGTCTAACAACAAATCGATGTTTTTTTAAAAATGGTGTTCTGCTTGTTTTTTTTGCATTTTTACGTTCCCTCACTTGGTCAGCGGCTTGTCGCTCAATTTTTCAGCCGAATAAAAGTAAAGTAGGCCTAAATTGGCGTAAAGTAGCGAGTGCGGCGTGGCAGCGTAGCGCTGCCATTCCTAACTTCAGTTTTAGCCGTTAGCTCAGAAAATAAATTTTTAAATGGATTCGGCTCTCTTGACTGACACTACAAGTGTTGCCAGAATAGACTGTAAAAGCTGTACCGTTCTGTGTTGTGTCGGTTTGACGATGGAGGTGTATCTGTTGAGGCAGAGCAAGAAAACACCGAGATTCTGAGCTATCTGCAGCGCCGGTCTGGGAGCCAACATCAGCCAGGAAAAGAGAGGCTCATTGCTGAGCAGAATTCTTCTAAAGAAGCCCAACGCTGGCAGTCGCTGAGCCAGCCAAATGTGGCTCAAGCGTGCCATGTCAGCCACGAACAGACTGATGCAGAATCGCCAGAAGGCTCCCTTGAACTTGACTCTACGGTACTTTACTACCACCCACATAACTGCACAGTAGACTGTAATGGAAACAAGAGATAGAGTGTGGAACAGCCATAGAGCTACACACAGCCAGTCGCAGCCGTTCATCTCCCTGCACTGTTTGTCCTTTAATAGCTAACTATTGAAGCCAACTGTGCAACGGGGACAGTAATTAATTAGTGCCTGCAAGCAGGTTTCAGCTCCGTTTATTGCATAAGAAGTGTGTCTGAGCTCATATGTACTTCAGTCAAATTAATAAAGGGAATGTGGGTGGGCGGATGAACGTTGGTTCGAAAAAAGTCAGAAGGGATGTGGGTTGGCATCGAAAGCATCGACGTTTTTAGGTGGCTAGGACGCGGCTAAGATTTGTGAGCAACATTACAAGGAAAACACAAACCGTTGATGTTCCAATTACTAGCCGGCGCAGTTGGTGTACCTGTAGTGGTTTAGGCCGCATAGCCACTGTGCGCGACGTCGTGCGCTCATCCTCTCAGAGCGGAAAGTTTCTTGCCGCAAAGAGTTGGTCGTCGGCGCAAAGCTCCACCCAGGCCACCGAAAGCTGGTGACAACCAGTAGTAGGTAAAATGGGAACCGACTGGATCTGCCGTTGCACAGAAGCCGCTCCAACCAAAGCATGGCGCATTGGAGAAGAAGATCTACGATGTCAGAAGCTGTTTCAGAGATCAACTATGCCGGGAGCCCTCTGACATACTACAGGTACTGTGGAAAACATGTGTTTTACATGTTTTAAAACTTAAGATGCATTTTGCGAGAAAGTCAGCTTTGGTGCCGAAGAGAGGTGGCAAGCAGGGCCATCTCACGGATCTGGCTGATATTTATATCTATTAAAATAGAGCACAGTCGAAGACCAACGGTGCATGCCCGGCCACCAGCAACCCCCTAGAACCGGAGCTACACCCCCTCAAAGTTGGGTCGGCAGCAATTTTCGGGCTCATTATAATAGCTTTGACACCCTCCATTCAAACGATCACCCTTCATTCGTTTCTTAAGCTAGGATCCCGACCAGTGTTGTTCCCAGTAAATTTACTGAGTAAAAGTTACTCGGTACTTAGTTATTTTGAATTAAAGTAAGTACTTTTACTTACCGGTAAAAATTTTTATTGATTTTACTTACTGAATATCGAGTTTTAATTTTGAATTACTCAATTAGAAAAAAATTCGGTAAACTCGGTACGGTAATTTACTGAGTTGTTTACTGAGTAAAAGCTTCTGCAATAGGTAGTTCGCCGCATCTGTGCAGAAAAATATACGGTTTTTCTTTCATCTAACGAACTGCTAATGACGGAAAGACACAATTTTTGCCAATTTTCGCTGCTTGTTGTGTAACTTAAGCTTTGTTTGCGCGGTAGAATTGCTATAATCAGACGCGAAGACTTCAGAAGTAGGTAGGAACTATTAGCAATATTTTGATTGACGGTTTTTGCATCAGTCTGAATCTAAACTGTGAGGAAATGGCGAACATTAGAACAAATCTTTACTTACCAATTTGGTCAGACTTTTCATCTAAAGCCAGATCCTCTAGTCACTATGTATAGTGTGCATATTTTAAGGCTTTCCATCCATCTAATTAGCACCGTAAATAATGTGAATTGGCGCTAAACAAAACATTAAGAGTCGGTCTCTGAACCGATCGAGTCTCAGTATTCAGACCCCAAAATTGAAACTTTGGTCCAGAGAGCTGTAAGTTGGTACACTAATACATACTTATGAGTTGTCTTTTGACCCCAAAGGATTAGTGGATTTGACGCTCCAATCCCGAGATACAGCCTTCTGAAAATCGGCTCGCTTAATTTTGTAGCGCTTTTTATAAGCTTCATTTTGGTATAGAATATGCTACGATTGCTTGTGGCCAATCCAGTGAAAACTGGCCTCAAATGTTGAGAACTCATAAAATCTGGCCTTCCAAATGCGGGAATTTTTCGAGTTTGTAACCTATGAGGCCAATTTTCGCTGGATTGGCCACGAGCAATGAAGCTTATAAAGAGCGCTACAAAATTGTGAAATAAAAAAGCGCACTCTGGAGGGGTTCCAGCCGAGCCCGCCAAAGAGGTCGAAAAAAATGTTTTTTCTTCTAACACAAAATTGGACTGGAGATTCTTAAAGTACTCCAAAAGTTACGCAAAAACCCAAATTTTTATCTTCCAACTCCAGCTGGTAGGTTAGAAATTCGAGTTTGAAATTTTGGTCCCATAGTTAAGCGGGCCGATTTTCAGAAGGCTGTATCTCGGGTTTGTAGCGTCAAAATCCACTAATCCTTTGGGGCCGAAAGACAACTCATAAGTATGTAATAGTGTACCAACTTACAGCTCTCTAGCCCAAATTTCAATTTTGGAGTTTGAATAGGGCAAAGGGCGGTTCAGAAACTAACTCTTAAAATTTTGAAAAGTCGAAAAAAAGAGCTACATTATCTTAAACTAATCAATCAGCACTGAAAAAGGATTATAGTAGCTAAAAGCTATATCAGGGTAAACATTTTCAGATAAATCGTAACATATTTCTGAACTTTTGAGGTTTTACCAAGTTTACTGAATTGTTTACTGAGTACTTACCGGGTTTTCTTTGAAGAACCCAGTACTTACTCCTACTTATGTTACAGCGCGCAGTACAGAACAAGGTTTATTGGAAGCAAAGCACCTGCCAGGGAGCAAGCAAAAAGCTAGGAGTGAATAAGAAAGCACTGGCGCGGGGGCCGTGACGCCCAAGCCCTGAGGGCAGGTCACTCTAGGATTAACCGTCCGTGCCTCCGCGCATTACGAACGAAATTGCTACGCTAAAATATCACGCACATGTACTGTACATTAGTTCGAAACATGTATAATAAACTAATATAATCAACAACTTACTGAATTTCAAAAAATCTGGATTTACTTACTGAATACTTACCGAGTTTTAGAAATTTGATCTAGGCACAACACTGATCCCGACTCGCATATGGTTTTGTAGCTGGTCCAATGGCCTTTCATTTTCTGGTACTCCCTTTTCCAAATCGTAGCTGGTTACCGAGATATTCGCCGAAAACTGCGAAATTTCCGCAAAATGCCACTCCGTTTTTTTTCGAAAAATATTTATATGTTTTTGTGCAAAGGCCCTGCCAAGCTAATGTTTTAACAAAAGTAGGCATGAGTTGGCCAAACAAAATGAGCGCCCCAAAGTGTGCGGTTTGGGGGGAGGGGGTGTTTTGGCCTCTCAAAGGTGTTCGAGGTCGAAAAAAATTTTTTTCTGCAAAGCTTAGTTGTTAGGAAACTGTTATATGCAGTTTTGTGTGCTGAGTTCGAAAATGCATTCAGTTTAGCTAGATTCGCTCTGGATCGGGAGAAATTGGCGTCCAAAGTTGAGACGAACCCTATTTCTTGACTGGCACTACTCGTTGGTATGACCATTAACCGCGGTGCAATGCAGTTTTTCTTATGTAGGTTTTGCTGCTGATTCCGAAAATAACTTTATTTTTGCTCTACGTTGCCCACTTTTGAAGATATCGGCATTTTTATGATTTGGGAAGAAAACGGCTGCACTTGCTATAACATGCTCGTTTGAAAGGTGACTCAATTCAGTCGCATCTAGGGTACAGAGCCATAACAATTTATATCACCTAATGCAGTTTTTCCCGCTGATTACGAAAATGACATCTGTTTTTCAATCTGACTGCTCCTGAGCTACTTATGTAATTTTTATGCCCTGGTACTCAGACAATTAGTTATCTGTCAAATCTGGACGCGACGTGGTATCTATCTGGTGCAGTTTTTTCCGCTGATTCAGAATATCATCATATTTTTGCGCTATGGCCACTCGGTCGCAAGTTATGGGCCTCCAAATTTTCATTAAGAAACATGCCCTGAGAAGCCATAATCCTGAAATAAATGTTCAGCATTCATGCATTTTTGAAGGGAACCTTTTGTCAGTCAATAGTGTATCCGACCTATTTTGATTTTAGCCAGCCAAGGCCAAGGCTGCCGGTATAATATTAGCTTTTCGTTAAGGGTGTAGGATGCAATTGCGTCTTAAAGCGTGTGCTCTCGGCGCCGTTCGGCTCGCTCGTTGTAAAGCTGCTAGCCTTTAGACACTCCAGCAGGAAGGAGAGTTTACTCAAACAGTTCGTTCTCAGTCATTTCTCTATGAATTCGGCTCAGATTTTCAGGATTTATTAACCAGATAACTAGGTACCTATTGCGAAAGTTTGGCCCGAAAATTCCAAGTCCTGCTGGTTCCGTGGCTCGAAAACTGACAACAGCTTACTGTGAATTGCAACTGAAAGCTGTTTTTTGAAAGATTTGCCTAAAGAGTTCCAGAATTCATTGGAAGAGAAAGCTGCTTTTTAAAAGATTTGCCTAAAGAGTTCCATAATTCTTTGGAAGAGAAAGCTGCTCTTTGAAAGATTTGCCTAAAGAGTTCCATAATTCTTTGGAAGAGAAAGCTGCTTTTTGAAAGATTTGCCTAAAGAGTTCCATAATTCTTTGGAAGAGAAAGCTGTTTTTTAGAAGGTTTGCCTAAAGAGTTCCATAATTCTTTGGAAGAGAAAGCTGGTTTTTGAAAGATTTGCCTAAAGAGTTCCATAATTCTTTGAAAGAGAAAGCTGTTTTTTAAAAGGTTTGCCTAAAGAGTTCCATAATTCATTGGAAGAGAAAGCTGTTTTTTAAAAGGTTTGCCTAAAGAGTTCCATAATTCTTTGAAAGAGAAAGCTGTTTTTTAAAAGGCTTGCCTAAAGAGTTCCATAATTCTTTGGAAGAGAAAGCTGTTTTTTAAAAGGTTTGCCTAAAGAGTTCCATAATTCTTTGGAAGAGAAAGCTGGTTTTTGAAAGATTTGCCTAAAGAGTTCCATAATTCTTTGGAAGAGAAAGCTGGTTTTTGAAAGATTTGCCTAAAGAGTTCCATAATTCTTTGAAAGAGAAAGCTGTTTTTTAAAAGGCTTGCCTAAAGAGTTCCATAATTCTTTGGAAGAGAAAGCTGTTTTTTAAAAGGTTTGCCTAAAGAGTTCCATAATTCTTTGGAAGAGAAAGCTGGTTTTTGAAAGATTTGCCTAAAGAGTTCCATAATTCTTTGGAAGAGAAAGCTGTTTTTTAAAAGGTTTGCCTAAAGAGTTCCATAATTCATTGGAAGAGAAAGCTGTTTTTTAAAAGGTTTGCCTAAAGAGTTCCATAATTCATTGGAAGAGAAAGCTGCTTTTTGAAAGATTTGCCTAAAGAGTTCCATAATTCTTTGGAAGAGAAAGCTGGATTTTAAAAGGTTTGCCTAAAGAGTTCCATAATTCTTTGGAAGAGAAAGCTGGATTTTTGAAAGATTTGCCTAAAGAGTTCCATAATTCTTTGAAAGAGAAAGCTGCTTTTGGAAGATTTGCCTAAAGAGTGCTAGAATTCTTTGGGAGAGAAAGCTGCTTTTTGAAAGATTTGCCTAAAGAGTGCTAGAATTCTTTGGAAGAGAAAGCTGCTTTTAGAAAGATTTGCCTAAAGAGTTCCATAATTCTTTGGAAGAGAAAGCTGCTTTTTAAAAGATTTGCCTAAAGAGTTCCATAATTCTTTGGAAGAGAAAGCTGCTTTTTGAAAGATTTGCCTAAAAACTGGCAGAATTCTTTGGATTGGACGGGAAAATTCCTGTTTTTGAAAGATTTGCCTAAAGAGTGTCAGAATTCTTTGGATTGGAAGGGAAAATTCCTGTTTTTGAAAGATTTCCCAAAGGAATGTCAGAATTCCTTAAAAGCAAAACCTGCTTTGAAGGATTTGCCTAAACAGTTCCGGTATTTTTTGGAAGCGAAAGCTGGTTTTTGAAAGATTTGCCTAAAGAGTGCCAGAATTCTTTTGAAGAGAAAGCTGCTTTTTGAAAGATTTGCCTAAAGAGTTCCATAATTCTTTGAAAGAGAAAGTTGCTTTTTGAAAGATTTGCCTAAAGAGTGCCAGAATTCTTTGGAAGAGAAAGTTGCTTTTTGAAAGATTTGCCTAAAGAGTGCCAGAATTCTTTGGAAGAGAAAGTTGCTTTTTGAAAGATTTGCCTAAAGAGTGCCAGAATTCTTTGGAAGAGAAAGTTGCTTTTTGAAAGATTTGCCTAAAGAGTGCCACAATTGTTTGGATTGGAAGGGAAAATTCCTGTTTTTGAAATATTTCCCAAATGTCAGAATTACCTGGAAGGGAAAGCTGCTTTGAAAGATTTGCATAAAGGGTGTCAGAATTTTTTGGATTGAAAGGGAAAATCACTGTTTTTGAAAGGTTTGCCTGAAGAATGTAGAATTCTTTGGAAGGGAAGGCTGCATTCTGAAAGATTTGCCTAAAGAGTGCCAGTATTCTTTGGAAGCGAAAGCTGCTTTTTGAAGGATTTGCCTAAAGAGTGCCAGAATTATTTGGAAGAGAAAGCTGCTTTTTGAAAGATTTGCCTAAAGAGTGTCAGAATTATTTGTATTGGAAGATAAATTGCTGCTTTTGAAAGATTTTCCAAAAAAGAATGTCAGAATTCTCTCGAAGGGAAAGCTGCTTTGAAAGACTTGCATATAGGGTGTTAGAATTCTTTGCATTGGAAGGGGAAATTACTGTTTTTTAAAGATTTGCCTGAAGAATGTAGAATTCATTGGAAGGAAAGCTGCTAAGTGTCGCAGAATTGTTTGGACGAAGGGAGAGCTGATTTTGGACAGATTTGCCTAAAGCGTGTCAGAATTCTTTGGAATGGATGGGGAAATTGCTATTTTTGAAAGAATTGCCTAAAGAGTGTGAAAATTCTTTCTAAAGGAAGGCTGATTTCTGACAGTTTTGCCTAAAGAGTGCCAGAATTCTTTGAAATCGAAGGCAAAATTGGTCTTTTTGGAAGTTGCCTAAAGAGTATCAGAAATTCAAGAAAACTGCTTTTTTGAACGATTTGCCTACAGTGTCTGAAGGGAAAATTACTGTTTTTAAAAGATTTTGCTATAGAGTGTCAGGATTTCTTGAAAAAGAAAACTGCTTGTTATTTGAATGATTTGCGTAAGAGTGTCAGGAGAATTTCTTAAAAGTAAAACTGCTTTTTTGACAGATTTGCGTTAGAGTGCCATAATTGCTTGATAGAGAGAACTGCTTTAAACAAGGTACACAAAGCGTTTTCTGTCACAACGAATTTGTACAGTACAGTGCAATTTACTCTACTGGAAAGCCTACACCATGCAACGCACAGTACACAGAAGCAAGAGAGTCCTCTGAAAGAATTATCTGAAGAGCTTACTATCAGCTAGACTTGTTTGAAAGAGAAAACTGCATCTGAAAGAATTGCACAACCACTTTCTTCAAATAAAAGTTTACTGACGTTTTCCTCTGCTGCCGGCCTAATTTTGTAAAAAATTTCCAAAAAAATCTGTCCCTGCCTCTATAACTCAGAGTTTTATACACTGATGTACAAACTATCTAAAGTTTTATACACTCATTTTGAAGAACCGTCTTGTTTACTCTAGGCCCACTTTTGTCGGCTTTTCAAAGTACGTAGTATTCCACTCTAACGCAGCATCAATTTTATAGTGCAGGCATATACACACACAAACATACAGACTTTGCGCAAAAACGTATTACATTGCAGCTGTTCCTGTAGCTTCTGCAGTGTTGAACCTGTGTTTTGCTTGGTAGCAATTGTTCAAGACAGTCTGCACTACTGTATTGGTGCCGATGTGACAAAATACAAAATGTTTCTTAAGTGTAATCGGTGTTTCTTTGTTTCATTACTGTAAATTCATTTGATTATATTGTTTCTCAAGCTCCAGATTGCTAGTTTTTGAGCTACATTCAAAAATAAGCTTTGAAAATAGAAATATGTTTCATGTTTTAAAATATACAAATATTTGAATTTCGGAAACATATGACTGTATGTGTTATTAATATGTTTCCTTGTATGTGTTTACTCGATAGACAATACAATGACAGTGGGAATGCAAAGGCTGAGTATAAATCTTTCATCAATCGCCGTTGTACGAGCATCGAACCCGGGCCACATCTGTGCTTGGCGATCGTCCGGAGTCACAGGAAACAGGGAAGATGGGATCCATAGACGTTGACAAGCGCAATCGTTTATACTCAACTGCGGTCCCAGTACACGTTAAGTGCCTTAAGTTAAGTTTATACTCAACTGCACACAAACTCCTGTTGCACCAAAATGCATATCCAATCACATGTACATTGTACATGTAACGGAGGATCTGCCCAGACTTAGAACCAGAACCACCCCCGCCCCGCTCCCAACCAAACCAATGTGTTTTGGTCAAAATTATACTACATAGTGAAGGAGGTTTATGGGTTCGGGGTATTAGTAAAACACAACAGATAATGCAACACGATCACTCAGAGGCGACTACACAATAAGAATACACGCAAACACTAACCAAACAATCAAATACTCTTCATCAGTATAGTAGTTTGTTGGCCGGGTAAAAGCAGAGTAATTGAAAAGACAAAGACGCCAAAATTTGGGAATAGTGTGCAGTATCGGCCTACATCGGTAGTTATTAGTGATTATTAACAGTGTTATTTTGTGTGGCGCTAGTTCTTATTGTACGCACTAATCTGGCTACCGGCCAATATTACTCCGCACTTCCTGGGCTCGGGTGCAAGGCCTGGCTCAGTTGTTGTTTCCGGCTAGTACGTTGGAGCGCAGTGTATTATTCGTTGTGGCGCGCTGCCAATAAAACGATCTCTCGGACTGCGTGTCTTTTGTGCGGAACGCCAGCAACCAGGCTAAGCCGTCAGGTTTATCCCTTTCTCGGTTATTCTTTATTATTTAGCTTTGCGTTGGCGAACACAGCCCCAGGTGGCATAATTATTCTCGCTTTCGCTTATCTCTAGCGTCGCTTCTCGTCGCTGTAACGTCTAAAACAGTGTCTGTACGTGTGCTAACCAACTGTTCCAGAGTGCTATCGTTGTGAAATCCAGGTGCAGGCCTGATCAGTGGAGCTTCCTGACCGAGATATGAGTCGGAAACAAAGACAGAAAAAGAAGGCACAGTGGCAAGATGCTCATTCTTTGCAAGAAGTCCTCTCTAGGGCACCTGAGATCGAAGACGACTTGTTCGCTGAAGCGCCCGACCACAGACGTCCGCCGCCTCTCAGCAAGAAACAGTCCAAGGCGATCCGCAATGTGTCTGAGGAGGCACTGCGGGAGGAGCCAGAGCCCCGGATGCACTCTACTCTGTCGGCAACCGGCCAGTCTAAAAAGGTCGAAGGTAAACTCGCTGGTGAAGAAACGTCGGAAGCACACAGCACTAAAAAGACGGACAAGACAGAAGACGCTCCAATTTTCAACAAAACACAAGTTTTATCAACGGCTACCGAGCCAACCGTGCGTCGTGTCAGTGGAATGGCACGGCCTTACCACTACACCGAGCGCTTGTCTGTGGAAAGACAGGCCGTCATGACAACTAAGAACAAAAATAACTTGCCGCAACCGGTCGCCACACACGTCAACAAGCCATTGCAACAACTCCCTCAGGCGATCGAGCAAGCTAACGAAGAACCGAAAGGTGAGATCGGACAAGCTATCAAAGAGTTGAAGGAGGAGGTGAAGGAACTGAAGGAGGGTGTGAAGGAAGTGAAGGAAGGAGTCGGTCAAATGTTAGCAGCCATCAACCAGTTATCGGCCGCCATAACAGCTAAGCCTACGCTAAGTATGCCTGAGTCGAATTTGGAAGAAAACGAACCAGATGACAGACAGAGAGCAGCGTTGGTAACCACTCATCGAAAAGACTACTTACCGACAGTGTACAATGGTACTCTGATTGGTAGTGGACGTAGTCTACAATCTACACACCCGACAGTGTACAATGGTGCTCTGATCGGTAATGGACCTACTCTACAACCTACGCAACCCGTACATCATGAGGATGTGACGGTAGTACGTACAGCGTCGGAACCGGCCAGAGATCAAACGCAACAATTGTCAGTGCAAACTCAACAACTGCAGAATCTAGCCCAGCAGGCTAAAGAGTGTGTGCAACAGGTTCCGGTCCGCGTTACTGCTGCGGGAATGGCGCACCTCCGCAACCAATGTTTGGCCAGAATTGATTTGATCTTTTTGCCAGACAATGTGGCGCCGTGTGACACCTTAGCCGACCTGCAACAACGAGTACAATTTGAAATACATCTGTACAAGAAGAAAACTCAACAATCGGTCTTCAGTAGTTCGGCTGACAGACACGATCACCTCATCGGTCAAGCTGTACATGCGCGGCAACATCGCAACGAATTACAAACGAAAGACCTTTCTTACCTGAAACATCTGAAGTTTATGAAAAAAGAAAATGCACCGTGCATTACCACGCCCAAGCAAGTGCTAAACCAGATTCCTTCTGAGGTTTTCTGGACGGAGCTTCAAGATAATCAATCGGTTGACAAGAACGCGACAAAAAAGGGGGCATCTACTGAGATGTTTTTCCCCAACTCAGAGGGTCAATTGGAACCGTTAGAAAGAAAAATCGTCACCTGCTTGAAGAGCGATGTTAAATTGACGGCAGAAAACACAGCTAAAAAGGGATCGCTGTTGGGTGTTTCCCTTTTGGAGTCACAGTCACAACTGAAGCCGCTTCAAGTCAGTCCCACCCAAATCACACATCTGGTGGACCAGATGAACAAAAAGGGGGCCATGGTGGATGACGTGACAAATCAAGAGTCAGCTATCTGGAAACGGTCAGATCACAGAAAATTTCTCATCATTCGGCAGCGTCAAGAAGTGGTCAAATTGAAAAAGGACTACAACTGTCACGGCTACCTTCAATCTCTGCCTGAGCTGCCGTATAGTTCCTACTACATGGCCAAAGCCCAGCGCATGGAAACCGGATTTGACTAATACCCGACCAAGACTTTGTATATATACTTTTAATATTTGTCGTTCCAGTAATTTGCTGTTTATTTGTTTTGTGTTAAATGTTTGTTTCGTTTTGTCCTGTTCAGTTTTGTCCTTTTTGTATGTCCTGTTTATTAATAAATGTACGTCAATGTATATTACTATTGGTTTGTTGCTAACATTTATTGTAATGGTGTAGAATTTCTGTTTTCTTCAGTTCTCTCTATCCGCTAATGTGTATAGTCACTTCGGCATGAATTCGTTATGCTAATAGCTGTTTTGTTTGTTTTGTTGATGCCTACTGTGTATAGAAAAGCTTTTCTTTTGTATGCGACAATACTGTACTGCCGATCAACGTCACACCGACCCAGTCCACATCCCCACACTCGAGTACTCACGGTGCTTGTAGTGTGATTGGCAAAATTCCTGGAAGTACTTCGTGTCAACATGCTTGTCTATCAGCTCCGAGCTTACATGCAATCTGTCAGCGTTGACTCTCCTTTAAATTTCATTCATGCTCCACAGATTGACCATCACCACTTACCGCTGCAGAAAAGAGCTGATGGAAGCCATTGACCCAGTGCGTCAACAACAGTGCAAGTGCAAACGCCAGCTCTACTACACCTTTGTGTGGATGCCATTTCCGGACAATATCGAGTTTAAGAGTCTGGATGTCTACAATTTCGACACTCTGCAGGCGTCCGTAGCCAGTCGCACTCCCTGTGCCTTGTCTCGCAAATCGACCGCGAAGCCAGATGTGGAATATGCTCTGGGCAGCAACACCATTTGTACCGACCTATGGTAGATCTTTGCAAAGGGCAATGATCTCAGGTACACTCAGCGTCAGCAACATTGCCCCTACCATCTGCCGTTGGCCATACATTGTCAGCAAACGGAACACATGCCGCAATTGCCACAACACTTTTGTTCCCTTGGATGTTGGATCAACGGGTCAACCAAGAGATTGTTGCCGCAGTTGGATGCTCGATCACTAGCCCGTGTCAGGAGCCACGGAGCAAAAAGGGGGCTCTGTGCAGTATCGGCCTACATCGGTAGTTATTAGTGATTATTAACAGTGTTATTTTGTGTGGCGCTAGTTCTTATTGTACGCACTAATCTGGCTACCGGCCAATATTACTCCGCACTTCCTGGGCTCGGGTGCAAGGCCTGGCTCAGTTGTTGTTTCCGGCTAGTACGTTGGAGCGCAGTGTATTATTCGTTGTGGCGCGCTGCCAATAAAACGATCTCTCGGACTGCGTGTCTTTTGTGCGGAACGCCAGCAACCAGGCTAAGCCGTCAGGTTTATCCCTTTCTCGGTTATTCTTTATTATTTAGCTTTGCGTTGGCGAACACAGCCCCAGGTGGCATAATTATTCTCGCTTTCGCTTATCTCTAGCGTCGCTTCTCGTCGCTGTAACGTCTAAAACAGTGTCTGTACGTGTGCTAACCAACTGTTCCAGAGTGCTATCGTTGTGAAATCCAGGTGCAGGCCTGATCAATAGCCATCCACAGATTTATGTTAATTTCTTCTCAAGAACGTCTGATCAAGCCAACACAAACAACTGACAGGTACAGATACTGTACGAATAAAACTGTTGAGAGCGTTCTGAGCACTCCATAAGTCTAGAATCCGGCTTCACGTCGATTCGGTCTGGTAGTACTGCGGACAGCAACTTGAGGACCGGCCTTCTTGCAACAGAACTGTTGTATGAACTTCTGGCGAACGCTCTTGGCGCAGAGCAGAAGCAGCCACCCGTTGATCCAGCCGTAGATGCCGGTAGCAATGGTACCTCGTGCGCTCAGATAGCGGAGTTGCGTCGGAGTTGGCAGTCCGTTGAGACTGATCGAGATACCGACGTGCATGAAATGCAGAAACACCGCTGCGTCACACAGAGACAACACGGTTGCCGTTACTGACAAGTTGACCTAAAATTTGCGGCACTTTCTCAACCAAAAACTGAATAATTCAGTGTTAAACCCTGTGTATACCGCCTGTCGTACAATACCGTCATATCCCTAACACATATTAAACCTAAAACTCAGAACATAGATGTTTTGTTGGCTATGAAGAATTAGATTGCTAGAGCAGACCTGAGCTCGTTCGTAGTCAGATCGTACGACACCTCCGCTGCCGTTGATTTGCCTTCTTTTCATGATTTTCATGTACATGTGCGTGTAGAGAGCAGCCATAATAGTCACGCGTACTATTCCAGGTAGTCCTATTGCCATAATCATAACTCTGCCTGCCTAAATATAGGTTGGCTTTTAGAGAACTCGTACAGGGTGGGAATACATGTAACAAACAGCCCCGGGAAGGGGGTAGGTGGTTTCCCTCAGGTGGGGGGGGGGGGGCTTGAGGGGGTTTTCGTCCAGAGGGGAGTCGAAAATTTGAAAAAGCTTCAAAAAGACCTGCAAATGCGTTTTTAGCTGCCAAATAGCGTTTTAGAGCTAAAAACAAGCAAAAAATGACAAAAAGGGCTTCCAAAAAAACAGTGTTGTGCCAGTGCCGGTTGAATTTAGTAAGTTATTTACTAAGTAAAAGAGACGCACAGAAGAAGTGGAAGAAGAACAGGAAGGAGGGAGGGCGGTAGGCTTCAAGTTGGCCTTGGAACAAGGAGACTACTCCAATTGGAGCATTATCATCCCAAAGGTGTAATTAGAGAAGGTGGAGAAATGTAAGATAAAAAAACAGAGAAGCAAGATAAATATTCTGAAAAACTTTGACATACTCTGTATTAGGCTTCGGCCAAATTATTAATAAAGGTCAAAATGAAAGGCATGTGAACTGGCCTAGGTGGGAATCGAACCCAGCACCTTTGCATTGCCGGTGCAGTGCTCTAACCACTGAGCTACACGGCGGTCCAGAAAAACACTTTAAACACAATATTGGAGAAAGCTACACAGTCATGAGGAGCAGGCGGAATCCACAAGCATCAACCTCAAGCTGAACTACTTTAGTATAGCCAAATTGAATATAAGGTGAAAAGTAAGCCAAAACCCAAACCTTGACCTCATTCAAATTTTATCAGTAAGCCGGCCGGCCGTTGAGTTGCGCATTCTTGCTTATTAGGTATTCTTTTCTTGATAATGCGTAAACCGGACAGCAAATAATGTTTAAAGCACATTATTTAAAATTCACTTGCCGTGTCAGCGAGTTGAGGCTTGATGACTGATGAGATTGAGGTTTGCTCATCGACCGACGAAATGACCAAATCAAAGCGCAACTGAATCGCTTCCCAGGTCAACAAAGCGGCCGGAATCAGCCACTGCGTCGTCACACAAGCTGTTATCACCTTTCCGCGCCACATCTGCATTTCACAAAACCTAAGTAGAACCATGTACCGGCAGCTTTTCTGGCAGCCCTGCCGGATTTTCAAGTTTCTCCACTCCAGCCCAGCCGGTCCCGGGGAAGCTCAAATTGACCCCAAATCATGCAAAATCTATTGTGAGGAAAAATTAAAGAAAATAATAAATTGTCTACTAGAACGTTCTATTTTAGGCTCAGAATGTCTTTTAGATGCTTTGCTTTTTAAAAGCTTTTCAAAATTTTCTAGCTCTGGCGTGAGTGAGGGCTAGAGTGATTTGTAACTTGGGCGTATTGAGTGGACATAGGAAAAGGTCTGTAAAAGCTGTACCGTTCTGTGTTGTGTCGGTTTGACGATAGAGGTGTATCTGTTGATGCAGAGCAAGAAAACACCGAGATTCTGAGCTATCTGCAGCGCCGGCATGGGAGCCAACATCAGCCAGGAAAAGAGAGGCTCATTGCTGAGCAGAATTCTTCTAAAGAAACCCAGCGCCGGCAGTCGCTGAGCCAGCCAAGTGTGGCTCAACCGTGCCATGTCGGCCACAAACAGACTGATGCAGAATCGCCAGAAGGCTCCCTTGAACTTCACTCTACGGTACTTTACTACCACCCACATAACTGCACAGTAGACTGTAATGGAAACTAGAGATAGAGTGTGGAACAGCCATAGAGCTACACACAGCCAGTCGCAGCCGTTCATCTCCCTGCACTGTTTGTCCTCTAATAGCTAACTATTGAAGCCAACTGTGCAACGGGGACAGTAATTAATTAGTGCCTGCAAGCAGGTTTCAGCTCCGTTTATTGCATAAGAAGTCTGCCAGAGTTCATATTTCAGGCAAATTAATAGAAGGGATGTGGGTGGGCGGGTGAACGTTGGTTCGAGAAACATCAGAAGGGATGGGGGTTCCACTGTTGTTTGCGCAATAAATACGCAAACGGAATTTTTTATATTAAACAACAGTAGGGTTGCGAAAACATCGACGTTTCAGGTGGCTAAGACGCTTTTGTCTGCAGCATCACAAGGAAAACACAAACCGTTCATGTTTTCCACGTACCAATGTTGTCAATCCTGATGTAAACCGGCAGCTAAACTTTGATTTGGCGCTAATATTTATTACAGTAATGTTTGTCTTGTTTCTGTTAAAGACTCGTTTGCCCTACTTAGAACCGGTTTTCTGGAGCGAAATAGGGCAAACGAGTCTTTAACAGAAACTTATTACTGTAATAAATATTTGCGCCAAATCAAACTTTAGCTGCTGGTTCACATCAGATCTGACACTCCGGATCTAGACAGAAAAAGAGACAAAAACCAAACACATATAGTACAGAATAAGTACAGTACTACACAAAATCGAATCAAAACATTCACAAAACAGCTCTAACTAATCTGCCGGTACAGGTCTTGGAGCGTTTCTTTTTCTTCCTGTCATGCGCCAACTTTCTGCCTTCGCAGCGAACTGTCCAAATGACGACTCCGCAGTGCCTGCTAAACAGAGAAAAAGCACAGAAACAAAAATGTTTCGAAAGCAAAGCCTTCGAAACCAAAACGTCTGTCTGAAAGTAAAAGCACAGTTTATCAAAAAGCTGATAAATTGCCATCGAGTTTCTGCAAAACGTCTTGCTAACTTTCGTAATTTCTTCACAGTTCAGATAGACGCCAAAAGGTTCAAACAATATTAGTAGATAGCTGCAACTTCCATACCTTCTGCCATCTGATATACAGGGTCCGCCAAAAAAAACAACCCAGCAGCTTTTTCGCTGTAGCAACCGCAAATCTCAACCGATTTGAATGAATCCTTTTTTAAATGAAAGATAAATAAATCCTCAATAGACTGCTGAAATTTTCATTAATGTACTCTGCTTTAGTTCCTGAGATATTGGCTCTCAAAATCAAAACAGTGATTTTGGCAGTGAACAAGAGGGATTTTTTCATTATTCTGCACTTCCTAATAAAACGGATTCCTGCTACTGCTACGGGCTATTGGAGGCTTTACTGGTGACACAGAAACTCAGTTTACTTCAACACTATAGTATCATTAGCCCCAACAGTAGGAATCTGCTATATTATGAAATGCAACGGAATCGCTCTTGTTCTTTGCCAAAATCTGTTTTGACTTAGAAGGCAAATATCTCAAGAACTAAACTGTGAATCTCAATAAAAATTGCACCAATCTTTGAAGAATTTATCAATCTTTCATTCAGAAAAGGATTCATTCAAATCGGTTGAGATTCATGGTTGCAAAAGTAAAAAAATCTGCTGGTTTGTTCTTTATCACTCTTGTTCATTGCCAAAATCTCTGTTTCGACTTTGAGGAGAAATATCTCAGGAACTACTGTAAGCAGGCTATCTTAATAAACGTTACATCAATCTTTCAAGAATTTATTTATCTTTAATTTAAAAAAGAATTCATTCAAATCGGTGGAGATTTGCGGTTGATATAGCAAAAAATCTGCTGGATTGTTTTTTTTGGTGGACCCTGTACATTATTTCATTTTTTTAATAATAAGAATTTGTAATACGCAAACAAAACGCACCGCTAAACACTCGAAAACCGTGTATCTTCTGCATACATGCATTATCTGGGGTGTTCCCTGTTTGGTTGATTTACTAATCTCCAGGTGGATTCTATTCCTGTTCTCTTTCTTCTCTTCTCTACACATGCATCCAGCGGGCGAGCCACCTATTGCAGGGCGTTTCACTCAGTAAACAACTCAGTAAATCATTGACATCGAGTATCCAGTTTGCCGCTAATTTGTTGTTTACTTGTTACAGTTGTTACTTGCAGAGATGTTTGTTGCTGATGCTTCTGGAGCTTTCATCAATAAATCTGCATTTGTCCTGCGATTTGCATAGAAATTTAGCATTATCAGTCAGGAGCGGAGAGCTGATTTTAATCAAGAGCTGAAGCTCATATTTGTTCGGATTCAACGAACTCAGGCTTCATTAGTAATATCGTTCTCAGGCGAGATTTGTTTTTGACAAGGTGGAAAACACATCAACCAGCCTGCTGAACCAAGTGTGCAACGTCAGTCGATGGCCAACGAAACGTCACCAGCTACATTGTATGTTAGTAGCAAGTTTGGCGTCCGCCTCACTCATGTCACTGCAAGGGATGCTACGTACTTGTAGCTAGCAATTTGTTACTAACTGTCACCATTCTCTATCAAAAATATCTGAGAGACCGGAAAGAGTTCATTGTTATCATTGGTGTTGCCATTGGTGATGCTTTATTCGGTCTCGCCCTTATAACGATGGGTTTATCCAACTTCTACCATAACATAGTTGAAGGTGTAACCGACCATTTCACTAGTAGGTAGTGTTTACTGAGAGTCTATATCTTGCTGTATATAATTAGCATGCTGGTTCAGGCTTTAACTTTGTTACTGCAAAGCATAGACCGACTGATGGCTATAAGATTGCCGCTCTTTCATTTTGGTCTAACAACCTGCTACGTTTGGCGAACTCTGGCACTGATACTAATCTTCAGTTCCATTCAATCTGTTCTCTTCGTATCGATTAGTTTGCCTCACGTCCGACCGTTCGTTAGTCTGCGCTGCTCACCAGTAGACGCATTGAGCAGCAAAGCTTTCCGAATTTGGAATCTTTTCCACAGTTTAGCCAGTGTTTCATCGATTCTAGTTTTCGGCCTGGCTATGCTGTTCTACAGAAAGCACATGAATACGATAATCCCAAGCACAAATCGTGAAAAAGCACAGCACTTGAAAAATCAGAGAAAAGTTACTGTTTCTATGGCTATTTCATGCATTTTTACTGCTATTTTCCTCCTGTTCACTAGAGCTGCGATTCTGTTAGCTTTGAGTTTTCTGCAACCATCTGGTGGAAGAATGGTCTTTCGCGAGTTTGTTATGGTTTGCTACAGTGTGAATTCGCTATTGAATTTACTGATCTACTGGAAACGGCACAAAGAAATTAGACTTGGATGTAGGTATTTTCTGCTGCTTAAACAACTACCAGCTAATTTCAATGCCATTGTCAACGTTAATCATGCCCGTAGACAGTAGTTGACAAACAAACAAATATAGAACGAACGAACGAACGAACGAACGAACGAACGAACGAACGAACGAACGGACGGACGGACGGACGGACGGACGGACGGACGGACGGACGGACGGACGGACGGACGGACGGACGGACGGACGGACGGACGGACGGACGGACGCACGCACGCACGCACGCACGCACGCACGCACGCACGCACGCACGCACGCACGCACGCACGCACGCACGCACGCACGCACGCACGCACGCACGCACGCACGCATGGACGAAAGAAAAACAAATGAATGAATGAACGAAGAAATGAACGAACCACTGAATGAACCAATGAACGAAAGAACCAACCAACCAACCAACAAATACTGTAAAACTTGTACTAATAACACTGCACTGCGATATTTTTCTTCAAGCATGCTTTTGGGGTGCTAATATTGGAGCATGCGCATGGCATAGTTAAAGCGTTGATAATAGTTTGTGTGAGGAGCGCTATTAGTAGAGTGCGACTGTTAGAGCATGTGCGTTTGCGTTTTACCGTGCTGTCGATGTACAAAGTGTGATACTATTGGAGCATAGCTTTTTCATTCCAAGAATGCTGCTTACTGTACTGCAATACCATTAATTGTTTTTGTTTCAATCACACCTTTTTTTACATGCCAGTGGTCATGTTCCAGGTCATTGATTGCAAAACACCGTGTAATATGTACCACGAGTAAACATGTTGTTTAACCACATTCAACTTTCAAGTGTTCGTTTGTTCTGTCTCTTGTCGCTCCATCCATTACATTTTTGCTCCTGCAAATAAACAATTTTCGAAACAAGAAAACGCAATAAATTCCAACGCCACCCTCTTAGAAGCTCAGCGTCTCACCCAAAAGCAGTTCCAACCTCTGCCAAGCTAGCCGCGCGGGGCGGAGCGTCTACCGTTATCTTGACTCAAATTTTGAAGCAACGGAAATGCAAAGTTTTGGTAGTGGTACACAACAAGAGACCAACAAAAAGCGTCAGTTTCCCTCGACATAGGGACGCAAAACAAAGTTATCCTGATGCACAAAATCACCACAAAAGCTGCGAATTCCTCTAGTACCATTGTTCACTGTTGGTCCTCTCCATTGGCGTCCTCCACCGTGAGCAACAACCACTCCGGAAGTGCTGAACCGGACACCACGTGTAATTCACTGTCAAAAGTTTGTTTTTCATTGCTTTTATGTACATTTGTCGTACATTTCCAATGTCAGACATAACACTGAGCAAGTTAGCAAAAAAGTTAGTTTTAGGAGGGGTTGTGAATTTTTATACCATCAATAATTTTACTTTACGCACAACCGTTGTTGTGTGGTACAGTGGGTACTGTACTGTAGGTTCAATAAACAGCTACAAAGTGAGTAAAGCGTTCACTGTGTTTTGATTTTGTTCTACTGACTGGTAAGAGATGAGCGGCACAGGGATCCAGCTCGAGCCAGCCAACATCCAGTTCACAGCCGACGGAGGCACGTCAGAGCACCAGGTGGTGAATGTAACTGAGAGGCGACTGGGATTCAAGTGCAAGTGCAGCGACAACTCCCTCTACCGGTTCTGTCCGGTGTTCGGTATCGTCGAGCCCGGACAGGCCGTTCCACTGATCATCTGCCGCGTAGCCGGAAAAGCCAAGCAAGACGTGCTCTTAATCGAAACCACTCAAGTCTCTCCGACCGAGACCAACTCTCAGAACGTGTTCAAGTCCGGCGCGCCCTACCCCAACGTCTCTTTCCCCATCGTCGCCACCTCATCTCTTTCTATCTCTGTAATAGCACTCGTGTGTCACTCATAAATCTCTGCTCAGCTCGTTTGCACTGAAGCAGCACATGAATCTAGTCACCGGCGAGTATCTCTAGCAGTGTAGCTTAGCTAGGGAAATATTACCACATTCACTTTGGGCAGACCACGGAGCAAAAGCTCCGGTGGGGTACAAGTAGTGGACAATTGTTCCCTCAAAGGGAAGACTCGGATGGGGACATCTTTTTGGGACGACCCTATTACAGTCAGGCACTTAACGTCGTTTACGGTACCGACACCATATGAGGTGAGTAGTACAGGGGGTGACCCTGGTCCGCAAAAATCTGATTGGTCCAAATAATTAGGCTCCGCCCACTTTCGAAATAAAGATTTTTACTTTTCTGTTTTCTACTTTTCATTTTTACTTTTCTGTTCATTTTATTTTTATTTTTACTTTTAGCTCTGTTTTCTGTTTTTCTTTTCTACTTTTCATTTTTACTTTTCTGTTGATTTTATTTTAAATTTACTTTTCTGTTGATTTTATTTTTATTTTTATCTTTATTTTCTACTTTTAATATTTATTTTTATTTTAGTATGGGGCCCAGCGTTTCCGATCAATTTGCAACCGTTCTTGAGCGTGCACCTAATTAGACAACTATCCAGCAGTCAAAACGTTCTGCCTACCGTTCTTGAGCGTGCACCTAATTAGACAACTATCCAGCAGTCAAAACGTTCTGCCTCGGGTGGGAATTGAACCTGGTATTGGAAATGCTAAGGCAAGAACCTAACCACTCCACCACCTAGTCAATTTGCTTAAAATTCTTAAAGGCCGGCTATATGCAGCACAAATAAACAGTAACTTTTTTAGACCAAACTTTCTGTAAATGCAGAGCCTCTTTACACGGTTAGCTGAAACACAAGCAGGACGGGTTTACTTCTTTCCAAGTGAAATCGTTAAAACCTATGCAGAGAACTCTAAACTGATCAAAGGGCTCTTACGTAATCTTGGTGAAACACGAGCAGGACGGGTTATCGGTAGAGGGGAATGTTTATTGCCTGCTTCCAATCTTTTGAAAGTGTAGTTAGAAAATGACTTTAGTCACTAATAGCAGTTGCATTTCTGAAAGTACATGTGCAAGTACAAATTGCAAACTTCATAGCATAGAAATGCCCCACTGATTTTTGCCCTTCTCTCTAATATTTCGTTCTTGGTGGGTTCTAAATCGATTTTCAAGATTTATCAAGTGAACTTTTATTAGGTTTGGCCCCAAAATTCCGACTACGATTTTATAAGTTGCAAACTAACTACCATGGCAATCTCTAGGAGATCCATTTTTGGGTGGTTAGCAAACATAAGTCCAAATGCAAACCCCCAAACTATAAGTGAAAGCAAAAGCAAAAGCGCAAGTGAAAGCGAAAGCGAAAGCACAAGTGCAAATGCAAGTGTACATGTTGTGTGTGTGTGTGTGCAAACGAACGAACAAACGAACAAACGCACTAATGATTGACTCATTTTGACTCATAATCGACTCATTTTATGACTCCTTTTGACTCCTTTTGGCTCATTTTGACTCATGATTGGCTCATTTTGGCTCCTTTTGACTCATAATTGGCTCATTTTATGACTCCTTTTGACTCCTTTTGGCTCATTTTGACTCATGATTGGCTCCTTTTGGCTCATTTTGACTCATGATTGACTCATTTTGGCTCAGGATTGGCTCATTTTGACTCATGATTGACTCATTTTGGCTCAGGATTGGCTCCTTTTGGCTCATTTTGACTCATGATTGACTCATTTTGGCTCAGGATTGGCTCATTTTGACTCATGATTGGCTCATTTTGGCTCCTTTTGGCTCAGGATTGGCTCATTTTGACTCATGATTGGCTCATTTTGACTCATGATTGGCTCATTTTGACTCATGATTGACTCATTTTGACTCATGATTGGCTCAATTGGTTGCCACACAGTTGTTGTGCAATTGTTGGCTAAGTTACTGTATATATTCTTTACTAAGCGAATCAACTGTGTGAGGCGTGCAACTTGTACACATGAATGGTTTTCTTAATATCATATTTCGAAAACCTGTTAACTCAGTAATGAAAGGACTGCATAGCATTTTATTTTATGTTTTTTGAGCCTATTCTAATTTTCTATAGCGTTATTGCCATATACATCAGCAATATCTTCATCACTGTCTTCTTCACTGTCTTCATTTGGGTACAGGCATGTTTCAATTACATCAATATTTTTCTTGATGACATTGCGCAACAGAAATTTTCGTTTGTGCCATGCTTTATCCATCGCTTCTTCTTCCTCAAAATCGTGTTCTCTTTCATACTTGTCTGCTGTATCGCATATTTGTCCATAAGTCTTGTCTTCATTTTGTAGGAGTTTCACAAATTTAACACGTTTTTCTATGTTCAAGCGAACTAATTCCAAAAATTCCGTCAGATATGGTTCTTTCAGCAGCTGTTGTGGAGCTTCAAGCTCTTTTTTGAACTGAGTACAGCTTTCTGCAATGATGATTCGCCATAGATCTAGTGTACTGTCATCATCTGTCTCATCTTCTGATGTGTCAACAGGCTCTTCATTTGGTTTCTCACTTTCATCAACACTACTGACATCAGATGCCGCATTCTCACTGTCACCTTCATCCATCATGGATGGAATGTTATGAAATCTTCTTTCATGTCTCACTCTATTTGAACTCGATGAGAATGACTTCAGACACATTTTGCAATCATACATTTTCAACCCTTTTTTGTTTCAGAAGGTTAGCTATTTATGGAAGGCTTTACATCATTTTACTGAAACATAATTGCGATGGGTTTTCGAATTTAAACTTATATTTATGTATACACACATATGTATAATCATACCGACTCAGTTGCAAGATTTAATAAAAAAGAGTCAAAGTGAGTCAAAATGAGCCAATCCTGAGTCAAAAGCAGCCAATCATGAGTCAAAAGGAGCCAAAATGAGCCAATCCTGAGTCAAAATGAGCCAATCATGAGTCAAAATGAGCCAATTATGAGTCAAAAGGAGCCAAAATGAGCCAATCATGAGTCAAAATGAGCCAAAAGGAGTCAAAATAAATGCAGAACCTCTTTACACGGTTAGCTGAAACACAATCAGGACGGGTTTACTTCTTTCCAAGTGAAATCGTTAAAACCTATGCAGAGAACTCTAAACTGATCAAAGGGCTCTTACGTAATCTTGGTGAAACACGAGCAGGACGGGTTATCGGTAGAGGGGAATGTTTATTGCCTGCTTCCAATCTTTTGAAAGTGTAGTTAGAAAATGACTTTAGTCACTAATAGCAGTTGCATTTCTGAAAGTACATGTGCAAGTACAAATTGCAAACTTCATAGCATAGAAATGCCCCACTGATTTTTGCCCTTCTCTCTAATATTTCGTTCTTGGTGGGTTCTAAATCGATTTTCAAGATTTATCAAGTGAACTTTTATTAGGTTTGGCCCCAAAATTCCGACTACGATTTTATAAGTTGCAAACTAACTACCATGGCAATCTCTAGGAGATCCATTTTTGGGTGGTTAGCAAACATAAGTCCAAATGCAAACCCCCAAACTATAAGTGAAAGCAAAAGCAAAAGCGAAAGCGAAAGCACAAGTGCAAATGCAAGTGTACATGTTGTGTGTGTGTGTGCAAACGAACGAACAAACGAACAAATGCACTAATGATTGACTCATTTTGACTCATAATCGACTCATTTTATGACTCCTTTTGACTCCTTTTGGCTCATTTTGACTCATGATTGGCTCCTTTTGGCTCATTTTGACTCATAATTGGCTCATTTTGGCTCAGGATTGGCTCATTTTGACTCATGATTGACTCATTTTGGCTCAGGATTGGCTCCTTTTGGCTCATTTTGACTCATGATTGACTCATTTTGGCTCAGGATTGGCTCATTTTGACTCATGATTGGCTCATTTTGACTCCTTTTGGCTCAGGATTGGCTCATTTTGACTCATGATTGGCTCATTTTGACTCATGATTGGCTCATTTTGACTCATGATTGACTCATTTTGACTCATGATTGGCTCAATTGGTTGCCACACAGTTGTTGTGCAATTGTTGGCTAAGTTACTGTATATATTCTTTACTAAGCGAATCAACTGTGTGAGGCGTGCAACTTGTACACATGAATGGTTTTCTTAATATCATATTTCGAAAACCTGTTAACTCAGTAATGAAAGGACTGCATAGCATTTTATTTTATGTTTTTTGAGCCTATTCTAATTTTCTATAGCGTTATTGCCATATACATCAGCAATATCTTCATCACTGTCTTCTTCACTGTCTTCATTTGGGTACAGGCATGTTTCAATTACATCAATATTTTTCTTGATGACATTGCGCAACAGAAATTTTCGTTTGTGCCATGCTTTATCCATCGCTTCTTCTTCCTCAAAATCGTGTTCTCTTTCATACTTGTCTGCTGTATCGCATATCTGTCCATAAGTCTTGTCTTCATTTTGTAGGAGTTTCACAAATTTAACACGTTTTTCTATGTTCAAGCGAACTAATTCCAAAAATTCCGTCAGATATGGTTCTTTCAGCAGCTGTTGTGGAGCTTCAAGCTCTTTTTTGAACTGAGTACAGCTTTCTGCAATGATGATTCGCCATAGATCTAGTGTACTGTCATCATCTGTCTCATCTTCTGATGTGTCAACAGGCTCTTCATTTGGTTTCTCACTTTCATCAACACTACTGACATCAGATGCCGCATTCTCACTGTCACCTTCATCCATCATGGATGGAATGTTATGAAATCTTCTTTCATGTCTCACTCTATTTGAACTCGATGAGAATGACTTCAGACACATTTTGCAATCATACATTTTCAACCCTTTTTTGTTTCAGAAAGTTAGCTATTTATGGAAGGCTTTACATCATTTTACTGAAACATAATTGCGACGGGTTTTCGAATTTAAACTTATATTTATGTATACACACATATGTATAATCATACCGACTCAGTTGCAAGATTTAATAAAAAAGAGTCAAAGTGAGTCAAAATGAGCCAATCCTGAGTCAAAAGCAGCCAATCATGAGTCAAAAGGAGCCAAAATGAGTCAAAATGAGCCAATCCTGAGTCAAAATGAGCCAATCATGAGTCAAAATGAGCCAATTATGAGTCAAAAGGAGCGAAAATGAGCCAATCATGAGTCAAAATGAGCCAAAAGGAGTCAAAAGGAGTCATAAAATGAGTCGATTATGAGTCAAAATGAGTCAATCATTAGTGCGTTTGTTCGTTTGTTCGTTCGTTTGCACACACACACACACACAACATGTACACTTGCATTTGCACTTGTGCTTTCGCTTTCGCTTTCACTTGCGCTTTTGCTTTTGCTTTCACTTATAGTTTGGGGGTTTGCATTTGGACTTATGTTTGCTAACCACCCAAAAATGGATCTCCTAGAGATTGCCATGGTAGTTAGTTTGCAACTTATAAAATCGTAGTCGGAATTTTGGGGCCAAACCTAATAAAAGTTCACTTGATAAATCTTGAAAATCGATTTAGAACCCACCAAGAACGAAATATTAGAGAGAAGGGCAAAAATCAGTGGGGCATTTCTATGCTATGAAGTTTGCAATTTGTACTTGCACATGTACTTTCAGAAATGCAACTGCTATTAGTGACTAAAGTCATTTTCTAACTACACTTTCAAAAGATTGGAAGCAGGCAATAAACATTCCCCTCTACCGATAACCCGTCCTGCTCGTGTTTCACCAAGATTACGTAAGAGCCCTTTGATCAGTTTAGAGTTCTCTGCATAGGTTTTAACGATTTCACTTGGAAAGAAGTAAACCCGTCCTGCTTGTGTTTCAGCTAACCGTGTAAAGAGGCTCTGCATTTACAGAAAGTTTGGTCTAAAAAAGTTACTGTTTATTTGTGCTGCATATAGCCGGCCTTTAAGAATTTTAAGCAAATTGACTAGGTGGTGGAGTGGTTAGGTTCTTGCCTTAGCATTTCCAATACCAGGTTCAATTCCCACCCGAGGCAGAACGTTTTGACTGCTGGATAGTTGTCTAATTAGGTGCACGCTCAAGAACGGTAGGCAGAACGTTTTGACTGCTGGATAGTTGTCTAATTAGGTGCACGCTCAAGAACGGTTGCAAATTGATCGGAAACGCTGGGCCCCATACTAAAATAAAAATAAATATTAAAAGTAGAAAATAAAGATAAAAATAAAAATAAAATCAACAGAAAAGTAAATTTAAAATAAAATCAACAGAAAAGTAAAAATGAAAAGTAGAAAAGAAAAACAGAAAAGAGAGCTAAAAGTAAAAATAAAAATAAAATGAACAGAAAAGTAAAAATGAAAAGTAGAAAACAGAAAAGTAAAAATCTTTATTTCGAAAGTGGGCGGAGCCTAATTATTTGGACCAATCAGATTTTTGCGGACCAGGGTCACCCCCTAGTCATAAGTCCAAATGCAAACCCCCAAACTATAAGTGAAAGCAAAAGCAAAAGCGCAAGTGAAAGCGAAAGCGAAAGCACAAGTGCAAATGCAAGTGTACATGTTGTGTGTGTGTGTGCAAACGAACGAACAAACGAACAAACGCACTAATGATTGACTCATTTTGACTCATAATCGACTCATTTTATGACTCCTTTTGACTCCTTTTGGCTCATTTTGACTCATGATTGGCTCATTTTGGCTCCTTTTGACTCATAATTGGCTCATTTTGACTCATGATTGGCTCATTTTGACTCAGGATTGGCTCATTTTGACTCATTTTGGCTCCTTTTGACTCATGATTGGCTGCTTTTGACTCAGGATTGGCTCATTTTGACTCACTTTGACTCTTTTTTATTAAATCTTGCAACTGAGTCGGTATGATTATACATATGTGTGTGTGCAGAACCCTATTCAAATACTACCGTGTTCGCGCCCATCGGCCATGCAGGGAGAGCGGAGTGTTCGCGTCGGGACCCGTTCGCTGGCAGCTGGCAGGCAAACCAACATGGCCTCACAGACCGGCCAATAAGAACCGAGGAACGAGGAGGAGGCGCGCAGCTGATTGGTCGGGGGCGGAGTTTCGGAGGACAAGAAGCTCGGTGATAGGGTGATCGTGATCCAAGATGGCGCTCTCTTTACTCATTTTCTCCAACTCACCCTGTATTTTATTCTTTGAATCTGTAAGACTAGTGTGCGGCTGTCTAGTAAAGACTTGTCTGGAGAACTGGATTCACAGTGCAAGCAAGGCCCGCCTAGCTGCCTCCGCGCGACTTCGAGGACCGAGAACAAGCCTCCTGCAGTGAGTGCCTCGTCCTGTCGACCGCCTGTAGTGTGGTAATTTGTCGCCTTTTCACGGGTAGTCACTTAGTGCGAAATTGATACTATTTGCTACTCTTCCCGGCTCTCTACCGGCTGACTTAATCAACGGAGAGGGCGTCGACCTACACCATTTTCTTTTCTCACCACTCTCTTCTCGGCAACACGTTTTATTTCAACTTTCAACAAAATCACCAAATTCAACTTTTTATCAAAAACCACCTCTTCTTCACCTGCCGCAGCGTCCGCCGTCCAGCCCAGCTTTATTCTGTCTAACCCCAGGAACCACCAACAGTAGGGGTTATGACAGAATTGGAGGTTCAACACCAAGATTAGGGAAGATCGCTAATTTACTATTTCAAGATGGAGTGCGAGGGTGGGAGGACGCAGTTTCGCGGACCTGCCAGAGCAAGGACGAGAGGAAGAGGAGCTCCCCGTGCGAGCAGAGGAGGACCGGCCAGTCGTGGAGCCGGCAGAGGACTGCTGGCCCAAACTCGCGGAGACAACCTGGCCGCTGCCAGTCAACTTGATCAGCAGGAACACGGAGGAGCGACGAATATGGGTAACTTACCTACGCGACAGCTAGCCGCCGTGCTGACAACCACTATGGCTACGTCAGACGGAGCGGCAGCATTTTCTGCAGAGCCGGCCGGCGCCTGTTTGGGGTCCGCGGGAGCGGATGACGTTCCCCGAGCAGGTAGCAACGGGTCGGCACCGACTACGACTTCCAGTCAGCCGCAGGCAAAGAAGAGGCGCCATCCGCGACACCTCCTCATTCGTAGGAGCAGCGAGAATGGCTACGGACCTCAGCGGCAGCCGGACAGAGCCACCTTCCAGGAGGGAGGACAGGCCGCCGGCATGTATGGACGACGCTCTCAGCAACAACAACAAAACAGCTACGAGTCGGCTCTTTCACCAGGTACGGGCCCCACTCAGGAGGGTGTACAGGCCTCTGGTGTTCGCGGACGGCCGGCTCATACCTACGACTACGAGTCTACGTACCCGCCGGACACTGGCCCCACTCAGGAGGGTGTACAGGCCCCCGGTGTTGCGGACGGCAGGCTCACACCTACGACTCTGAGTCTACGTACCGGCCAGGTACCGACCCCACTCAGGAGAGTGTGCAGGTTTTTGGTGCCTACCCTGGACCGACGCACCAACACAACTACGAAGCAGTTTCCACCTCGCCTAACGAGAGAAGGACGCAGTACGGTCAGGCCCGGCATGGTTCTACATGCCAAGAGGACGACGCAGTCGCCGAGTCGGTCGTGCGTCATTTTCACCAGAATGACCACAGGTACGAAAATAGACAGCGGCTGGCAGGGGAGCGACGCAGTCAGTCAACTGCCAACATCTACAGCACTGGTGCTGGGTCGCCGGCTAGAGCGGCCCCCACCGGTCGGGAAGCAACTACCTCCGTGGAGGAGTTGAAGTACACACAGGCGCTGCACCAGACTTTGACGCCGCTGCCGGTGGCGCCTCACGCGCCTCTTTTGAGAGAACTTCTACAGGAAACCGGCAATGCTAGCGAGGAGGAAATGCCGGCTCTCTCGGACGAAACGCAGACAGCTGCTCGCGCCAGACAGTTGCCCGGTAACTTATTTCACCCACGGCAGATGCGTTTCCCGCCCGGCATGTTGTACAGAGCGCCGCCTGGACCTGGTTTTCGGGGACTCATCTACGACCCTACCAGACCTCCACCGACGGGCGAATCCAGACCTCGGCCGCGTTCAGCCAGTGCTCGGCCGAGAGGAAGAGCTGCGTCGGCGGCGGCTGGCAGTCGCAGACCTCGATTGGACCCCTACGGCTGGCCGGAGGGAGAGGTATCGGCCCGACCGGCGAGATCATCACTACGCGTGCGCTTTTGGACCGGAGGAGAGGACAGGCTACACCTACACTCACTCTCTGACGCATTCGCCACCCCCGGACGTGTGGAGTGGGCCGCTAGCGCTGCACCCTGCTCGAACGGTGTCAGCATTCACTGTACATAGACGCACTCAGTCACCATCACCACATCTCACGGTAACTGTAACCAACACGGAATCTCAGCTTCAGGGAGCACCCAGGGAACAACGAGCAACTACGGGTACGTGCTGGAGCGAAACCACCATCCTGGCGGAGGGCGAGCAACATACGGACCACCCCTACACACAACCGCCGGGTATGAGAGGGACTTCGCCGGCACAGAGGAGGACACCGGTGACAGTTACGGTTACGAATACGGGTAGAAGGACGGCTGTGAAACAGAAGCACCCGGAGAAATCTGCGGTGTTTCTGCCCTACGCAACGGAGGAGGGCCGTGGACAACGAACTCGCTCTGCGGCCGGCAGTGACCGACCGCCGGAACCACCCCGGTCAGGCAGAGCTACGCCCGACTCTGTTCGCTCTCACTCTACAACTACTGGCAGTCAGGAGCAGACGGTGCGAGAGGACCCGGTGTCAGACACTGTGATTTGGAAAACCATCCAGGACAGAGTGCAGAAGGAAATTCTACAGGAGTCTCCTCGCACCCGCCGACAGGGAGGCAGCAACAGGGGCCCGGCCGCTTCTTACACAGAATGTGAGCGGTTGGAGAGAGAGGAGAGTCAGGCCCGAGAGGAGGCAGAGAGAATTTCGGCGGTTGCTAATCGAGTATCACAGGCTGTGAAACAGGACGTACAACACCTTGTGGAGCGCACGGTCGAACAACGGACGCAGGACCTCCGTCAGCGAGCCGAGTGGGAACGGCGAAAAATCGGCGAGTGTTGGGACGGAATGCGTGCGCGACAAGCGGAGAGATTCTTGAGCGGATCCAGGAATCCCGGGAAATCGAGCGAAGGACTCGGGAAATTAGTCAACGTGCCGAAGAACAACGAGGTTCGCCCGCTCGGCGACCACGGCCAAACAACGGAGGAGAGGCAGAAACGGCAACTTGCTCTCTGCCAGCTAACGTCGGTCAAGAGGGGGAGTCTGACGACGAAGGCGGCATGTCTGTATATATGGATGAGGCAGCACCCCCTCGTTTTCGCGAGGTGGTGGGACAGGGAGCTCAGAAGGCAGGTAGCGTACCTCAGGAGAGACCGCGAGCGGACTTCTCGGGTGCCCCAGGCATTCCGATGAACATGAATAACTACACGTACCGCCTCCTCGCTACGAACCAGACGAGAACGGAGAGCCAGTCTACCACCGGCCCTGGGCGCCGCAGGAACCGCGAGACCTGCGGTGGCAGTCTCAAGGAGTGGTACCAGAGAGGAGCCGCAGGACCAGCCGCGGGAACGAGTTCCAGAATGGTACCGACGAGTCAATTTCGTCGGACCGATTGGACAGGTCACTGCACCGGACCCCGTTCAGGAGCGAGAAGAGCGGGGCCAGAACAACTTTCACAGAAGACCTCGCCGACAGGAGGAGGCGGCCGCCATCTTGGAAAGAGCAGTTGGTCGAGACGTTGAACAGCGAGCGAGAGAGGACCATCGAGCAGTGATGTGGCACTACGCAGTGCAGGCCAGTCAACGCGAACCCATCGCCCGCTTTCAACGCGCGGACCTCCAGATAGCGTCCGAGGACCAGGCACTGCTGGATTGGAACGAGACCACTAATCTTCGACAGTGGCTCGGACCTGACGAACCAGAACAACCACCGACGGCTAGAGAGTGGCTGATGACTCAGTTTCACAGACCGCTGCCGGTTCGAGGCGATTTCCTGCCAAGCGACGCGGACTTGTATCCAGGTCGCCTCCGCCGGTGGCGAGAGGGCCAGACCCACAGGATGGGCGACCCAACGCCAAGATCGCAGACGGCCCCGGCGGAAACACGAGTGGAGCAGGCGCTGGAGATTGAGGGTCTTAACCACTGGGAAGATCCGGCTCGCGCCCGTGCGGCGGCACGCGAAGAAATCAGCTCCTACCACCCAGCGCCTTCGGCCTGGCGTGTGGCTACTCGCGTACATGAGATGTCGCCTTACCACGAGCGGCCCGAATACTTGAGTGAGTACCCGGAGGCGGAACTAGCTACATCGCATGAAGTAACACCACCTGTTTCTCAGGTATCGATTTCCGCGAGACCCAATCGCAGGACGGCGGTGAATACGCAGCCCGCAGCCGGTTCTACTGGCCAGAACGTCGCGACCTCTACAGCTTCGGCTACCAGAGCGACGACGACCCAGACGAGCCGAAATCAGAATAGAAGGCCAAGGGAGACTAGTATGGCCACTGGCATAACCAACCCCGGTCGAACCGAACGACCTGGACCGCCCGCTACTACAGCGGAGGATATCCATCGAGTGGCACCAGGAGATGGAATGCGTCTTCGAAACTGCGAAGCCCAGCTGGCAGAACAGGAGCTGGAGCTTCAGAGGTATCGGCGGTATCTTCGCCGAATTCATCAGACTGACCCCCGCTGGGACCCAACACCGTCTCGGTCGATCAGTCCAGAAGGGAGAGAATTACCTACCGAGGCGCCTCCTACTACGGTCAGTCAACCTACCCGACGCCCTCTACGTCCAGGAGATGTTCAGATTCTGTCTCGACCGGCCTCTGAGGAAACCGCCCAGGGTCGACCACGATCGCCACAGTATCGGCCCGCTCAGAGGAGGAGCACACGAGAGACAGAGGAAACTCTGTCGCGAGACTACGACCTGGACCGCCGAAGCAGACAGTTGGAGCAGGCACTGACTCGGGCCGAGGAAGCACTACGCACCCAGTCACTTCACTACACCTCCCATGAGTTGGAGGCGCTACGTGATACCTACCTCCATCAGGTGCGACAGGCGGCCAGAGACACTAGACAGGGCGAGGACCGAGCGGAGGAACGAATTCGCGAATTAACCACCGCAGGACTACAACATCTGCAACAAACTGCCAACTTGCAGAACCTCCCGACCAGGGGAGTGGCGCCCCGGGACAACCGCGTTGTGTCTGGATACGTAGAAGCCCAGGATGACATAGCGGAGCGTCAACAACTTATGGCCAACCTGCTGAACCGAGCTGAGGACACTCTACACAACATCGAGGTCCGGGCAGCCGACCAGCGCAGGGAACCCTTTTACCTACGTTCCCTGAAGCTGCCAAAATTCGACCAGGATGTGGAGGACATTCGGCAATTCCTCAACGATCTGGAGGAATACTTCGTCTTCGCCAAAGTAGTGGAGGACGAGGCGAAGGTGGCCTTGGTCAAAAGTGCAGTGCCTAAGGCTATGCGCGCTGCAATAGACACTGTGCCACTGACCTAGCGATGGACGTACGCTCAAGTACGAACACTGCTGGTCGATCGGTTCCTGCCCCGGGAGAGAGCACTGGAGGTGAAGACTGAGTTGCTACGGACCATGCAAGGCAACCTGTCCTTGGACGAATACTGCAAGGAAATTGAGCGCAAGTCTTTGCGCCTTCACTACACCGAGCCGGGAGGAAACCTCACTGAGTGGCAGCTATTGATGTTCTTCCAAGGACTGACCCCAGATCTACGTCAGAAAGCCAGGGAACATAACGTAGAACAACATTGCTTCAACCTGGCCGATGCCCGCCGAGCAATGCAGCGCTTTGAGCCCATCGAAATGGACCGAGTTTCTAGACCACCACGGACCGAACCTCTCAGACGTGCTCCGCCTAGAACTCAGCCTTTGAATCGGGCTCCGGCCCGACCGACACGAGCTCCAGAGTCCGCAGGCGCGAACCCGCCTCCTGATATCCGCCGGAGACCACCGGAAGGATACACGCGTGGAGGAGTGAAGACGCTGCCAAAAACCCAGACGTGGACTCGAGAGGCATGGGCTAAGTGGATTAAAAAGAATCCACCAGACAGGGACAAAGCAGTGAACGACGCTGCCTATGAGAGAGCCATGGACGTTTACCGAGGAAGGGTCAACCTAGTGGAAGGCAGCATCGATGGAGAAGAACTCGAGGAGTTTGAAGACCTTCAACCAGATGACGGCTCGGACTTAGAGGACGAAGAGACGGAAGTGGGGGTAGTCGAAATTAACCCTGTTCGACCGGCGGAGCTGAAACCTGCCAACCCCGCACTCAAACAGCCAGAGGCAATCCCTTTACGATTGCTAAAAGTAAACATCGGACCTGAGGAGGTGCCTGCCCTCATCGACACCGGCGCAGTGACCAACTTGTGCGGGAGAGAAGGACTCCGTGCTATCCTGAAGGAAGGAAAAACTCGAGGAGTCAAAACCACCTTGCACGGAGCGCGCGCAGTGTGGTTGAAAGGATTCACTGGAGGAGGAAGGGAGAGTCGACACGTGGTGGACACTACTCTTTCGTATCAAGGCCACCAGGCCAAGATGCGATTCGTGGTCGACATGAAGTGCCCCTACCCCTTGCTGGTAGGGCTGCCAGGAATCAAAGTTTTTCCACACCTACTAGTGACGCTGCTCTCCCAACTAGTGGAAGGACAACCGCTGCCAGAAATCGGCCCGGCCCCTGCAGAGAAGACCGAGGAAATGTCCGAGACGGCTCAACCGTGTACACCTGCCGGGGACGGAGGTTCTACCCCGGTGCTGAATATCTCCAACTGCACTACTCCGGAGGGAGCCATCCCTGTACACATGTTATCGGCGCGGGAAATTCAACCAAACTGCGTAGAAACGGTCACTGGTAGCGCCAAGGGAGCAACATTGGATGAAAAACACTACTACTTCATCCCTGCCTCGGAGACAGAAGTCGAATTGAAGGTGCAGTATCGGACGGAACATTACACTGACCAGTCAATACTGGTCACAGTGGCCAACCAGACGGACAATGTCATCACCGTGGACGCAGGGACGGAAATCGGCAAGCTGGTAGAACACGCAACACCCAAGGACGCTGCAGCAGAGGAGAGCCGCCAGAGGGCAGAAGCCACTGTGCAACAAATAATTGCCGCAGTCGACGAGCCACGGCCACCGGTACCAGGGACAGCTCACCCCCTGGGTGGTTTGACCGCCGAGGAGGTAGAGGCGGTAGAAGCAGCTATCACCCGCATTGTCACTGAACCGGAGGAGCGGAAACTGACTATGGCCGGCCTGCTCCCGTTCGATGATCTGCCCCCGCAGATTCGGCGGGACTTACTTACTTTTCTGCTAGAACGGAACGAGGCATTCAGTCTCACGGAGGACGAAATTGGTGACTGCCAGGTAGCCTACATGGAAATCGACACCGGAGAGGAGAGACCGGTCAGACAGGCACTGCGACGGCTACCCTTCCACGTGAGACCAAAGGTGGAGGCAAAAATCGCAGAATGGCTCGAAGCCGGCATCATTCGGCCATCACACAGTCCATGGGCGTCTCCAATTGTGCCGGTAATCAAGAAGAACGGAGATCTCCGATTGTGCGTGGATTTCCGGGAGCTCAACAAGGTGACCAAGAAAAACAGATTTCCTCTTCCCCGGATCGACGACCTGTTGGACGCTATCGGGCAGGTGAAACCCACCTGTTTCTCAACTTTGGACATCCGCTCTGGATTCACCAACCTCCACATGCACCCTGATAGCGTAGAAAAGACGGCGTTCATCACCCACAAAGGACTCTACGAATTCGAACGAGTACCTTTCGGCCTGTGCAACGCTCCCTCCTTTTACCAGGAGGTAGCCCAACGCATCCTCGGACACATCGACCCTACTCGGGTGTTCACCTACTTAGATGATGTGTTGATCATCTCGGCCACTTTGGAGGAACACAAAGGACTGATGGACCAGGTGTTTCGGGCACTCCAGCGAGCGGGGTTCCTAATCAACTTGACCAAATGCAACTTTGCTCGGCCACACGTGCTGTTTCTGGGCTTCCAGATCAGTGCCGATGGGATGCGAACGGACCCAGAGAAGATCGAGAAAGTGAAGAACTGGCCCAGGCCGACCAACTTGAAGACGTTGAGGAGCTTTATCGGTTTTTGTAGCTACTACCGCCGGTTTATCAAGGGATTCGCGCAGATGGCTGCTCCCCTACATGCGTTGGTCAAAAAGGAGACAACTTGGTCCTGGGGCGACTCGCAGGAGACCGCTTTTCTCACGTTGATTCAACACCTAATCAACACGCCGGTGCTCAACTACCCTGACTTCTCGAAGCCGTTCATCATCGAGTCAGACGCGTCAGGGATCGCCATCGCCGCCATTCTGGCCCAGGAGAACGAGAAGAAGCAGCGACACCCTGTGGCCTACGCTAGTCGCAGTCTCCGCCCGAATGAGCTAAACTACAGTGCTACGGACCGCGAGTGTTTGGCGCTGGTATACGGTATCCAGCAGTTTCGGGTGTACATCTTTAACCACCAAGTAACTTTAATCACTGATCACAACGCGTTACGATATTTACAGGAGAAACAACTAGTACAGCGGTTGGCACGTTGGGCTTTGCAAATCCAGGAAATTATGCCCAACATTGTCTATCGTCCAGGACGGGTCAACCACGGAGCCGACGCCTTGTCGAGGATGCCTCACGACAAACTGGAGGAGCGAAACCTTCACGGCATCTCGGACGTGAATCTTTCGGAGGGGAGACCATACGCGGAATTGGTCACGCAGCGGGTGCCGTACGACGACATGCTGGTGATGAAGGTTCACCTGGACATGCCGGTCAGCCGGCCTCTTTGGAAACACCTCACCGACAGCGGGCTAGATTTGTTACCGCCACTCGACCAGCCTGCGGTAATGAACGCCTGCGTGATGGGCACCATGGGACACTTTCGCGACCGGATTCACGCATTACCGGTCTTGCCGATGATGCAGGTGCCGAACCAGACAGGATATCGAGCAACTTGCC
>JASANB010005848.1:0-14794 GCA_030248155.1 Sabatieria punctata | reverse complement strand
AGCAGCAACTGAAGGCAATTTCCGACATGTTGGAGCATTTTGGTTACTGACCGTCTCATATTTCCACGAATTTATGGGGACACCGGCTAGGTCGCCACGTCATCGATATTTAAATGTCATATTTCCACAGCATCGTCGTAGTCTCGTTCATTCGTTCGTACACACAGGTATGGCCATACCGACAATACGGCAACAAGGATCTACGATTTCGATCAACACAGCAAATTTTTTGTAACATGAAAATGGTAAAGCGTGAAAGATGTGCTTCAGCAGTTCCGCCAGTCGGAAAGTGATCAGAACTTAAACCAAGAACTTTGAATGAACAAGAACGAGAAACGGTCTTGGGGACTTCTTGTACACTTCTCATAGCCAGACATCGGAAATGCTGGTGTCGAAGAGCGCGGAAGTGTACTGTAAGATGGTACTGTGGTGCGATACTTCCAGTGGCGATCAGCTCACCAATTTCTACGAATATACAGGTATTGGCATTTCAGCGGCCACTACATGATGGTCCAAATTTTTTTCTGAAGCTGTAGTGACAATTTGGTACTGTAATTGAAAATTCAAAAAGCACAAAATTGGGAATTTACTGGAATTTCAGGAATTATATTTTCAATTATTTCCAAAAATTTTGTAGTCAAAAAATATCAGAAAGTTGTCAGTGAAATTTTGTAATATTTGAATTATTGCTCCACCAAATCGTGTCAAGTTTTCAGTCAATTTTTCGATTTTCAGTCAACATGGTTACAAAGTGAAAAATTCCAAAGGAAAAAATTTTTTTGAACCAGAAAGTGAAAATCATAGTGGTCTGTGTAAAATCAAATTTCCCGCGTAATTACGGCGCTATCGCTTAGATAGTTGCAGCAATTATCGGTCGGACATTTGGTCATAACATATTCAGACGGCTGCCCTCTGGCTTAAGGGACACTTTGGGGAATTTTAAAACATGATCGAAAATCCCATAGTTAAGAAATCTGTACATCTTGAATCAAAGCACTGAAGTATATATCAAAAAAAATTTCCCATCGCTTTTTCGGCCTTCACTCAAACGTTTCGTTCTCAGTCACTTCTTTACCGATTTGGCTCAAATTTTCAGCAAAAATTAACAACATGGTTGGCTAAATATTCTGCAACTTTGGTGCGAAAATTCCAACGGAAAAAAAAATTTTTGAACCGAAAAGTGAAAATCATAGTGGTCTGTGTAAATTCAAATTTCCCGCGTAATTACGGCGCTATCGCTTAGATAGTTGCAGGAATGATCGGGCGGACATTTGGTCATAACATATTCAGACGGCAGCCCTCTGGCTTAAGGGGCACTAAAATTGGGGAATTTCAAAAACATGACAAAATGTGACTTTTCTTCGTAAAAACGGTGAAATGACAATTCAGAAGATTTTCGATTTTCTAAAAACACTGTGGAGAAGGTTTCTATGATGTGAAACAGAGTTTAAATATCAGGTTCATTCATTTGTCGAACTTCCTGCTACAATCTGTGTTGATTGACAACTGATTCAGTGCTTTGATTCCAGAATGTACAGATTTCTTAACTATGGGATTTTCGATCATGTTTTTAAAATTCCCCAATTTTAGTGTCCCTTAAGCCAGAGGGCTGCCGTCTGAATATGTTATGACCAAATGTCCGCCCGATAATTGCTGCAACTATCTAAGCGATAGCGCCGTAATTACGCGGGAAATTTGAATTTACACAGACCACTATGATTTTCACTTTCTGGTTCAAAAAAATTTTTTCCTTTGGAATTTTCGCACCAAACTTGCAGAATATTTAGCCAACCATGTTGGTAATTTTTGCTGAAAATTTGAGCCAAATCGGTAAAGAATTGACTGAGAACGAAACGTTTGAGTGAAGGCCGAAAAAGCGATGGGACATTTTTTTTGATCTATACTGTATATTACAGAACATAGTGACGTCAGTATAAAGAGGTGGCAAACACTAAATAGGTTTTGATTTGAAGTCGTTAGTGCCTCTAATACTTACGCATTTCCTTACATAGATCACAGGAAATAATTGAAAATATAATTGAAATTCCTGGCGAATTTCAATTAAATTACAATTATATTATGGCCCAACTTTTGAATTTCAATTACAATTAAATTAATTTTTTACTTCACTACAGCTCAAATAATTTGTAGTCTTAGTTATCATGTAGTTTTGATGAAGTCATAATCGCTGAAAATATGTAGTTTGTAGTACTACCAATTAGGTATATGCTATGGTGATTCGGCCAAGAAACTTACATCAGAGAGGTAGGTTTGTGAAGTAAAGTCTTCAGGGTCAGGGTTTATCCAGTATCATATCATTGGTGAATACAAGATCACTGGCACCATCCACTGGAATGCAATCGCATCGCATAGCCAACTCGTTCCTGGTTCCATATCTGCAATTTTCGCTTCCGCGCATGTCCAGGGCGTTCCGAACATAAACCCATCATACATGAAACAGGTCATCCGCCGATGGGAATGGGGTTGGGGGTCTGGTTGCGGCCACGGGGATCTGAGCTCAAATAAGTGGAGGGGATGGGTACTTAAAAAGTCCCCCACGTTCGTTCGTTCGTTCGTTCGTTCGTTCGTTCGTTCGTTCGTTCGTTCGTTCGTTCGTTCGTTCGTTCATTTGTTCATTCGTTCGTTCGTTCGTTCCTTCATTCGATCGTTTGTTCCACTGTCCTTTCCGATAGTTGGTAGACAGTTAGGCTTTGCTTGCTTTAGAGCACGGGTTTAGTTGGTTCATCTTCCTTACGCTTACCAGCTCATGTTGCAAAGGAAAAGCCACAGCAGTGAGTCGGTTGATCGAAATCAGTAAGAGTCCTATTAGCTGACTATATCTGAGGAGACAATCAGTCAGTCCATCATGAACATACCGTGTGGCCATTCCGACTATTTTGAACTGAAACAAGATGAACAAGAAGTCAAACAAGACGTCCGCAATTCCTGAAAATATGCAGAGTCGAAAGAAGCTCCGCGATAGATTTGATTGTTGTCTGAGTATGAGAAATATGACAAACAAGTATATCGGCAAACTGAACATGGCCAACGCTGTTTTGGCCCAAGTTGGATTAGCTTTGTTGAGCCAGTGGCACTCTCTCACTGTCCATCTATGCGTCAGTGGAAATAAATTATGGGACTGATTAGAGTTCTTAGCTAGACTCTTCAGTATTATAAATCTCCAACGAAATCTGGTCAGGTTTCGGTCAGACATTTCAGTTTAGCGTAACAGATTCCTTTTCATTACCAACCGCTTAACTCTGGTTTCCTTGCTTATGAAGCTTTGCATGCAATTTGATTAAATCTGGACATGTGTCGACCTCACGAAATCACGTGTTTACAACAAATTACCACATTTGTCATGCAATTTAGCGCCGGTTTTGGTTGGAACTGGGCAGGTGAACAGGGAATCAAACAGAACCTTTTCCTAATAATGTCAACCTCTGTTAACAATGAACATCCTTGCATGTGTAAGTTACAATGAACATCCTTGCATGCTGGGCTACTTCTACCCGGAAGTGCAGCTGGCTCGGTCCGATATCGCATACAGCGAAGCGGTGGGCGTTGTTGGGGCGAGGCAGCATCACGGCTTCAGCAGATATTTCACTCGCCCCGTCGAAAGCATTATTGGGTTTGTGTCCATTAGGGAACGACCGGAATTCCGATTCCGATTCCGATTCCGATCGGAACTGGCAGTTCCGATTCCGATTCCGATTCCGAACTCAGAGGTCTCGGAATTTTTCGGAACTTTTGCTAAATTGTTAGGAAATCAAACACCATTTCTTGCGTATTATTGCGTGTCTTTTTTGCTGTGCAATCGACGATCTGCGTAGTTTAGTATAAACCCATAACCTACTGTAATCCCACTAAGTAAAAAATATAAGTTAGCACCACTCCCTTTGTGGAAGCACTGAGTCTGAAGCACTCGGCAGTCTTCAAACGCCTAAAATATTTTGATCAAAGCCAGTGAACGGACGTTTTAAGTGGCAAAACACATTTCTGAAGACAACAGAAGTCACTTGCCTTGCCTGAAAACTAGAGTGCGAACAATACCTGATAAACCCAATACCCCAATACCCAATACTTGCGCAGCTGAGCCAAAAACTGCATTTCAGTGAAAAGGTACATTCCAGTGGTGTACACAGGATTTCTTTCACAGGGATTAAAATTTCGAAGAGGCTTGGTTGGGCCTTTGTCCAACTAGGGCTAGATATTTTGAAAAATTAGCCTTTAAGAAAGCATTTAAAGCGTATTCTACTTAAGCTTGTAATCTCTGAAAACAGCTCCGTTTGAATCCAAATCCATTTCAAATTGACAAAACATGAGCTACAGTATCAAACACGCTGGGGGCCGGTCTTCGTGAAATTAAGAACAGCCGCCCTATTTTCCGCCATTGTTTTTTCGGAGGAAAAAAATAAACGACGAAGATAGCGAACATAAAAAATGCAAAAGAACAAGCAGAATACGTATTTTAGGAAGGCGACGTATTACCTTAGGGATCCATTGAAGCTTAGCTACTCTTATTACCTAACCACTCCTTTCTCTCTCTCCCACTCTGCAGTGCTGGCGCCGACCGAAGTGAAGAAACGAATAAAAATAATAAAAAGAAGAGTTGTTAGCCAGCTTAGCACCTTCCACGCACAAAATTACTTTTTGACTGTGTGTATTATGCGAATGCAATAATTCCTTCCTCAACCGGCTCGATTCCTCTGATTGAATCCGATAAAAAAGATTTTTCTTTTTTGTCTTTATTTTTCTCTCCAGCATTGAGCGCTGCGTAAGATCGGCGGCGTAGTTTGCGTAGCTTACCGTAGTTTACGTGGCCTTATCTTTCGCGTTGAGATAATAAACCATGATGGCCCACCAAATGATCAAAGACAAAGTGGCGTTCAGAGATTACAAGCTTTGCGCACATGGGCTTTAGAAGTCGTTCTGGAGGGTAAAATAAGCAGAAATTAACAGTTTTAGTCTGTACGTAATCTACTGTATTACAGTGTTTCTTATTTTCGGCAGATTTTTTCTTCTTACTCCACCGGAAATGGGTGTACCAGACCCGCACCCCCTGGGTACAATACTAATACATTATGTATCACTAAAATGAGAAATTTCAATTGAATCCAAACGTTTTTCTTAGATAAGAACAGAGAAATTGCACTAATTACTGGTGTACAAGACATTCTTAACCTTTAGTTTATTATCGCAAAAACGGCTTTCTATACCTACTGTGGGTGTAATCATCCGTCAACCTTTTCGATTTTTTTCAGGTCAGTTTTTCAGTTCAACAGCGATTTTAATAGGTCCTAATTGGTATTGGGGCATAAAAAACCTAATACCCAATACCAATCAATACCTGGAAAACACCCCAACACCATACATGTAACAGCTCCGGGCCGACCTGGGGGGAGGGTGGTAGGGGGGGGGTTTTCCTCAGGTGGGGGGTCGAGGGGGGTTTCGCCCAGGTGGGGGGTCCCAAATTTCAAAAAGCTCCAAAACGCCTAGAAATGCGTTTTTAGCACGTTTTTTTTCAGTAAGGACGCTAAAAATCGCTATTTTAAGCTGCCAAATAGCGTTTTAAAGCTAAAAACAAGCAAAAAATGACAAAAAGAGCTTCCAAAAACACCGATTTTTCTTAAATATCAGCAGTGGAAACGCCAAATTCCGTTTCCAAAGGCTTTTCAAGTGAATTTTAGGCTAAAAATTAGTGATTTCTGACCCAGTTTGTTAATACTGGAGCCACTACCACCACTTGTATTTTTTGGTCGGGGGGAGGGGTCCCTTAACCTGTCTCGGGGGGGGGGGGGGGGTGAGGGGGGTTTTGGCCTTTCCAGCGGGGGGGGGAAACCCCCCAAGCCCCCCCTAGTACATGTATGCCCAACACACCCAATACCCAATACCAGTTCGCACTCTACTAACGTTGAAAAATTGTTGTTTTTAAAGTATAATTACGCGCTTTGAATTTTGCCTATTGATGGTTGGCGATTTTAATGCATTGTTATCGTTGGGCATGGTGATTTGTACTGGATGTTTGCATGGAATTGTAAAGGATGGTTGCGTAACCACTGTTTCTTTGCCAAAAACAGGATATTCCAAAATTTTAAGCCGATTTTCAAAAAGTTCCGATTCCGAAAAATTCCGATTCGGAACTGTACTTGAGTTCCGATTCCGATTCCGATTCCGATCGGACCCAAAAATCCGGTTCCGGTCGTTCCCTATGTGTAACTACATAGCAATTTATATGAGCGATTTTGTATGATCGTATGTCCCACAACAATAAGCACAGTAGATTCTTTTATTTGGCACACTACCGTTATGTATACGCTTTTAGATTTGTACTAAAAATTGTTGCATCGCAATGCCTAGCCTAGACAACAAGTGTTTCAATAGAATATGGAAATTAAACAGGTTGAAATAGCAGCAGCATTCCCAGGATCATTTTTGCAAAATTTGTAAAATTTAGAAGGCGCTCTTTTAGCACAGCATATCACAAAAGTTTAGGTTTTACTTGTTTACCTAACAATAATTGAATAAGTCAAACATATTTTGAAAGTCTACCAGGCATCTTGCTTGAAGCGGCGTTTTTTTATTATGTTGTTTGTCTTGAAGCGTTTTTGCATCTGAATACCGCAAGAACAGCAATTCTTAATTGACTCGACAACAGCAACAAAACAAACGGGTTTACATTGACGAAAACTGACTCACACAAATGCAAGCCTATGTATGCAAGATTGGTTATCACCTCAAAGGTGCACCAGTCCAGCAAACCTTTGAAATGGAGCTTATAGTTGGCTAATCTGTTAAACCACTTCAAACTCACATAGAATATGTACGGGACGCACATGATACAAACCCCCAAAGCCAATCTCAACTCTGTCTTCTGCTGTTGGCCTGGTGTGCGACTGTGGTCTTTGGCCTGGTTTTTTCTGTTGTATAAACACATTGCAATCAGGGTGCCCGTGTTTATAGTGACGAGAATGAGGGCTACTGCTACGGGCAGGTAGAAGTGGTAAAGCTAAAATCAAGCTGACATTGAGAGATTTGTGAGTCTACATTCGAGAGCAGAGCAACTAAACTGTGACGTACAATGTAGTAGTAGTAAAAAGGTTCAGCTTGTTTAATATTACTAGTTGCCATGTACCATATCACTGGTGAATGCATGATTAATGGAGCTAGCCACTGGCATGCAATGGAAAACACAAGTCGTTCTCGTTTCCATATCTGAAATTCATTGAATTGTCTTTTTTAATCTGTTTTGGTCTGTTTTTTCCTCACTTGTGCTATACCCTTGCTACCGCAAGACGCGACCGTAAATTACACAAATTTACGGCCCTTGCAAAAGCTGCCGAAAATTTCGTACCCGGACAGTACCGCCCCAATTTAGATTTATGTTTGTGCCTAGTTTTAGGCTAAACTTTAGAATCAGGACTTAATTTAAGCATTAGTTCATGCTCTAGCTTAGCTTTAGACCTATGGTTAGGCTTAAGTTAAACAGATCAGACGCCCTATCAAGGGGCAAGTCGTCTTGTATCATTCAGCAGACGACATGGTCGTCGCGTCGTCAGTTAGTCTTTACTTGCATCCCTGTCACAGCAAATTGCGATGCTACCATATCTATCTACTCAATAATTCGCGTCGAAAACCGTAGACGATTTAAACGAATGGGGATTCCGATAGATTCACCCAGTATAGTATATTATCCCCCTTCAACACACCGGTGTTTCTAATTGTCGGGAAGTCGCGCGCTTCCCGACAGCGGTCGGGAAGATAAATTTTTCAGTTCCGGATTTTTTTGTTGTCAGAAAAGTTTTTGGCATAACAGCTTTCCGACAGGAAAACACTTCCAGCTAGCAATTTTTTGAGCTTCCCAATAGTTTTTGGTAATTCCCGCAATTTAGGAAAATTTCCAGAAGCTTATCGGAAAGCTTCTAATAAAAAACAAAAAAATAGCCAAAAAAGAGAGACTGTCGGACAACATTTTCGTTGTCGGGAACCAGCTTACCGATAGTTGTTCGTTGTCGGGAAGCGCGTTTCTAAGAATTACGCCAAAACGCCATATGGCGTAGGTATGTTGCATTGGGTTATTAACTGCAACAGTAGTTTTCTAGTTTGCTGATGAAACGTTGACACACTTACCAGGTCATGTTGTAAAGGAAAAGCCACGGCAGTGAGTCGATTTGTGGAAATTAGCAACAGTCCCAAAACCTGACTGCTTCTAAGACAACTATTCACAATGTCATAAAGATGCCCCATGGGAGTTCCCCACAGCTTGATGAGAGTTCCCACTATTTTGAACTTATACAAGATGAACAAAAGATCGAACAAAGTGTCTGCAACTCCTGAAGAGATGAAAATAGTGAGATAGTTTCTGGAGAGATTTGAGTGTTGTTTGAGCAGCACAAACATGACCAACAAGTAAAAGGGCAAAAAGAACGTTGCAACTGCAGTTTTGGCTGAAGTCAGATTGGCTCTGCTAAGCCAGTGACAAGACTCAGCTTTATGTCTAGCAGCAATTAGGCGAAGATTAACTCCTGCCGATGATAATGCTGCTTTGTTGACAGTTTTCCCACTAACTCTCAGAACTAACAATTTCCAACTAATAGTGCGGTTTTGAGCAAGCATTCTCAGAACTCAAACCAGTTTCGTTGGAACTAGCTAACAATTACAATTTTGCTCCGATTTTGCGTGCAACTAAACCAACAGAACACCTGTTCAGATTTAATCAAAATGCACGCAACAGTGCGTGCCCAGAAGAGAAACAAACTGTTTAACTTTATATGGAAACGTCTGGCCGAAACCTGACCGAGAGGATACTCTGCAATCCTGAGAGTTGTAGCTGAGTATGTAAAGTGCAATACTGAGCTCTTACTGAGCTACTCAGCTACAACTCTTATTACTGCACTTTACATACTCAGCTACAACTGTTTTATTGCATTTTACATACTCAACTGCAATTCTCAGTATAGCACTTTACATACTCAGCTACAACTGTTTTATTGCACTTTACATACTCAACTGCAATTCTCAGTATAGCACTTTACATACTCAGCTACAACTGTTTTATTGCACTTTACATACTCAACTGCAATTCTCAGTATAGCACTTTACATACTCAGCTACAACTGTTTTATTGCACTTTAGATACTCAACTACAATTGAAGCGTTCAGACGAAGAAATGCCTCAGTCCACTTTTTGAAAAAATTGAGTTCTACTCGGCAGCACAATCCCCTAACTATGGACATGTTCAATACAAATTATTTCATCTGAAAACATTCTATGTCATAAGTTACACCAACGGATTTTTTTAGCAGTGCTCGAAATTCAGTTGAAGAAAAGCCTAAGTCCAAGTCAAGAGCCTCAATATTCACACTCAACATTAAAAAAAACGACCCGGACAGCTGAAAGTTGATACATTATTACGTAGTATAGCCGAGTTCTCAACCCCGTGAAAAGGAATCCCAGATTTGATGCTTCAATTCGAAGATACAGTAATCGGGCTGCTTAACTATTGGATCAAAATTTCGAATTTGATGTTCTGGCTTAGTAATCAGAATTTAGACTTAAAACTCGGGGGTTTAAGAGTACTTTTTGATTACTTTAAGAAGCATCGGTCGAATTGTGTTTTTGAAGAAAAAAAATTTTTGACCCCCTTTCGACCCCAATAGCTTATCTGTAACCCCTAAAATCTATGCGCTATATTTAAGATTATTGTTGCTCTATCCTTCAGCTACAAAATAGTGGCAAGAACGCCAGCGTACGCCTACAGGTTCTGGAGCAAATTAGCTAACGGCTGAAAATCACAAATGTTCCATCATTTACTAAGGTTGATAAAATTTTGAAATCAAATTTCTCATTCAATAATCATTATTTAGACTTAAAAATCCTTAGAGTACTGATAGACTAGTTCAAGAAACTTTGATCGAATGCCGCTTTTGAAGACTAAAATGGACCTGCCTTGGGCCACCTTTTGGCTCCTTATTATGGAATCTATCAACGATAATTTAACATTGCAGATAATTGTAGCTCAATTTTTAAGCTGCAAATTGATGGCAAGACTGCTAGTCCACTACCAGGAGTTCTGGAAGGCAATCAAGCCTAGTAGTTATACTGCTTTCTTACTCTTACTGATCTTTTTTAAATTTGTGAATATGGACTTAGGCTGTTTTATGGTTTAGACCTTAAAACAGCCTAAGTCCACTATCACAAATTTTTAAAAATATGCAAATCAGGAAAGATGTGGTGGCCCAAACTCAGGTGCAGAGTAGCACTGGTATGGGCCTCTTTTGGCATAATACACTTTAGGCCATAGCAGTTTGCACAATTTATTTCAGGCTGGCCGAAAACTTTGAACGCGTTTTTCTCGTTTCATCTATTTATGGACTGAGGCATTTCTTCGTCTGAACGCTTCAATTCTCAGTATTGCACTTTACATACTCAGCCACAACTGTTTTATTGCACTTTACATACTCAACTGCAATTCTCAGTATAGCACTTTACATACTCAGCTACAACTGTTTTATTGCACTTTACATACTCAACTACAATTCTCAGTATTGCACTTTACATACTCAGCCACAACTGTTTTATTGCACTTTACATACTCAACTGAAATTCTCAGTATAGCACTTTACATACTCAGCTACAACTGTTTTATATTGCACTTTAGATACTCAACTACAATTCTCAGTATTGCACTTTACATACTCAGCCACAACTGTTTTATTGCACTTTACATACTCAACTGCAATTCTCAGTATAGCACTTTACATACTCAGCTACAACTGTTTTATTGCATTTTACATACTCAACTGCAATTCTCAGTATAGCACTTTACATACTCAGCTACAACTGTTTTATTGCATTTTACATACTCAACTGCAATTCTCAGTATAGCACTTTACATACTCAGCTACAACTGTTTTATTGCACTTTACATACTCAACTGCAATTCTCAGTATAGCACTTTACATACTCAGCCACAACTGTTTTATTGCACTTTACATACTCAACTGCAATTCTCAGTATAGCACTTTACATACTCAGCTACAACTGTTTTATTGCATTTTACATACTCAACTGCAATTCTCAGTATAGCACTTTACATACTCAGCTACAACTGTTTTATTGCATTTTACATACTCAACTGCAATTCTCAGTATAGCACTTTACATACTCAGCTACAACTGTTTTATTGCACTTTACATACTCAACTACAATTCTCAGTATTGCACTTTACATACTCAACTACAATTCTCAGTATAGCACTTTACATACTCAGCTACAACTGTTTTATTGCACTTTACATACTCAACTACAATTCTCAGTATTGCACTTTACATACTCAACTACAATTCTCAGTATTGCACTTTACATACTCAACTACAATTCTCAGTATTGCACTTTACATTCTCAACTACAATTCTCAGTATTGCACTTTACATACTCAACTACAATTATCAGTATTGCACTCTACATACTCAACTACAATTCTCAGTATTGCACTTTACATACTCAACTACAATTCTCAGTATTGCACTTTACATACTCAACTACAATTCTCAGTATTGCACTTTACATACTCAACTACAATTATCAGTATTGCACTCTACATACTCAACTACAATTATCAGTATTGCACTTTACATACTCAACTACAATTATCAGTATTGCACTTTACATACTCAACTACAATTATCAGTATTGCACTTTACATACTCAACTACAATTATCATTATTGCACTTTACATACTCAACTACAATTCTCAGTATTGCACTTTACATACTCAACTACAATTCTCAGTATTGCACTTTACATACTCAACTACAATTCTCAGTATTGCACTTTACATACTCAACTACAATTCTCAGTATTGCACTTTACATACTCAACTACAATTATCAGTATTGCACTCTACATACTCAACTACAATTATCAGTATTGCACTTTACATACTCAACTACAATTATCAGTATTGCACTTTACATACTCAACTACAATTATCAGTATTGCACTTTACATACTCAACTACAATTCTCAGTATTGCACTTTACATACTCAACTACAATTATCAGTATTGCACTTTACATACTCAACTACAATTCTCAGTATTGCACTTTACATACTCAACTACAATTATCAGTATTGCACTCTACATACTCAACTACAATTATCAGTATTGCACTTTACATACTCAACTACAATTATCAGTATTGCACTTTACATACTCAACTACAATTATCAGTATTGCACTTTACATACTCAACTACAATTATCAGTATTGCACTTTACATACTCAACTACAATTCTCAGTATTGCACTTTACATACTCAACTACAATTCTCAGTATTGCACTTTACATACTCAACTACAATTCTCAGTATTGCACTTTACATACTCAACTACAATTATCAGTATTGCACTTTACATACTCAACTACAATTCTCAGTATTGCACTTTACATACTCAACTACAATTATCAGTATTGCACTCTACATACTCAACTACAATTATCAGTATTGCACTTTACATACTCAACTACATTATCAGTATTGCACTTTACATACTCAACTACAATTCTCAGTATTGCACTTTACATACTCAACTACAATTCTCAGTATTGCACTTTACATACTCAACTACAATTCTCAGTATTGCACTTTACATACTCAACTACAATTATCAGTATTGCACTCTACATACTCAACTACAATTATCAGTATTGCACTTTACATACTCAACTACAATTATCAGTATTGCACTTTACATACTCAACTACAATTATCAGTATTGCACTTTACATACTCAACTACAATTCTCAGTATTGCACTTTACATACTCAACTACAATTATCAGTATTGCACTCTACATACTCAACTACAATTATCAGTATTGCACTTTACATACTCAACTACAATTCTCAGTATTGCACTTTACATACTCAACTACAATTATCAGTATTGCACTCTACATACTCAACTACAATTATCAGTATTGCACTTTACATACTCAACTACAATTATCAGTATTGCACTTTACATACTCAACTACAATTCTCAGTATTGCACTTTACATACTCAACTACAATTATCAGTATTGCACTTTACATACTCAACTACAATTCTCAGTATTGCACTTTACATACTCAACTACAATTATCAGTATTGCACTCTACATACTCAACTACAATTATCAGTATTGCACTTTACATACTCAACTACAATTATCAGTATTGCACTTTACATACTCAACTACAATTCTCAGTATTGCACTTTACATACTCAACTACAATTATCAGTATTGCACTTTACATACTCAACTACAATTCTCAGTATTGCACTTTACATACTCAACTACAATTATCAGTATTGCACTTTACATACTCAACTACAATTCTCAGTATTGCACTTTACATACTCAACTACAATTATCAGTATTGCACTCTACATACTCAACTACAATTATCAGTATTGCACTTTACATACTCAACTACAATTATCAGTATTGCACTTTACATACTCAACTACAATTCTCAGTATTGCACTTTACATACTCAACTACAATTATCAGTATTGCACTTTACATACTCAACTACAATTCTCAGTATTGCACTTTACATACTCAACTACAATTATCAGTATTGCACTCTACATACTCAACTACAATTATCAGTATTGCACTTTACATACTCAACTACAATTCTCAGTATTGCACTTTACATACTCAACTACAATTATCAGTATTGCACTCTACATACTCAACTACAATTATCAGTATTGCACTTTACATACTCAACTACAATTATCAGTATTGCACTTTACATACTCAACTACAATTCTCAGTATTGCACTTTACATACTCAACTACAATTATCAGTATTGCACTTTACATACTCAACTACAATTCTCAGTATTGCACTTTACATACTCAACTACAATTATCAGTATTGCACTCTACATACTCAACTACAATCTACAATTATCAGTATTGCACTTTACATACTCAACTACAATTATCAGTATTGCACTTTACATACTCAACTACAATTCTCAGTATTGCACTTTACATACTCAACTACAATTATCAGTATTGCACTTTACATACTCAACTACAATTCTCAGTATTGCACTTTACATACTCAACTACAATTATCAGTATTGCACTATACATACTCAACTACAATTATCAGTATTGCACTTTACATACTCAACTACAATTCTCAGTATTGCACTTTACATACTCAACTACAATTATTAGTATTGCACTTTACATACTCAACTACAATTATCAGTATTGCACTTTACATACTCAACTACAATTATCAGTATTGCACTTTACATACTCAACTACAATTATCATCAGTATTGCACTCTACATACTCAACTACAATTATCAGTATTGCACTTTACATACTCAACTACAATTATCAGTATTGCACTTTACATACTCAACTACAATTATCAGTATTGCACTCTACATACTCAACTACAATTATCAGTATTGCACTTTACATACTCAACTACAATTATCAGTATTGCACTTTACATACTCAACTACAATTCTCAGTATTGCACTCTACATACTCAACTACAATTATCAGTATTGCACTTTACATACTCAACTACAATTCTCAGTATTGCACTTTACATACTCAACTACAATTTTCAGTATTGCACTTTACATACTCAACTACAATTCTCAGTATTGCACTTTACATACTCAACTACAGGGTGTCTCAAAAAAAATGATCACATTTCTTTTTACTGCCATTTCCGCAAATTTTGACCAAATAGGCTGAAATT
>JASANB010005845.1:0-22219 GCA_030248155.1 Sabatieria punctata | reverse complement strand
ACTTAGGCCAGACCTCCCTCCGATTTTTCTGGCAAGTAATTTTTGAGCAAATTTCAGGCACAATAATTAAATTGACCAGCATCGTCTGCAAAACAGCACTTTTTAGCTGTGTTTCAGCTCAAATTAGCGATTTTTATCGATTATATTTTTATTTGAGCGGTTTTTAGTGCCCAACGCCCTCCCAAAATTTGGGCTCAGACCCCCAACCCCCTTCGGCGGATGACCCGTTACATGTGTGCATGAAAGAGGTCCGGGGGTATCGACTAGAAGGGTGAATAATTTCAAAATGCTTCCAAAACGCCTGGAAATGCGTTTTAGCTGTTTTTTTCAGTAAGGAGGCTAAAAATTAATTCTTCGTTGTTTTCTTACTCCGGTTGGAGTTTTCTCACCCTGGTAGCTCAGAAAATTTCGACTTTGGTCAGGGTAAATTGGGAAGGTGGGGGAATTTTGTTATGCAAAAGCCGCATGAACCCTGTTTTTATAGTTTAGGTAAACCCCTAGCCGCTAGGGCGGGAAGAATGTGGTGAGGCTAGTCAAAATCTGAAAATTTCGGGGTGGGCCTACCGATTTGGAGGTGTTGCGTCCATTTTGGTGGATGGGTCAGGAACAAAAGTCGGCTTCAGATGGGCTAGTGTAGGTCGTGCCCAAATTGGGGTGGTCAAACGCTCCAGACCCCCGACCCATGTATACCCTAGTGCATGTGTCTTCAAGAAATTGTACAGTAGAAACCATGGAAGGAAAGCAAGCATACGATTTTCCATCAACCACGGAAACTCACAAACCGACCAGCGCTAAGCCTTATGTAGGTCACGAAAATTGGCCGCCTTAATGAACGAACGAACTTTTATCGCCCAACACAAAACAAAATAGAGTTAGCAAGCATGACGAATCGCGGTTACAGTATAAAACGACGGTATATGGAGGCGAAAGGCCAGTGGACAGCCACAAGGGCATTTGGCATTTTAATGAGCACTTAAGCCCGGTTCACACTACGAAATAAGAAATAAGAAATAGTGGCCTTATTTCTTATTTCGCACCGGTTCACACCTGTGCAATAAGAAATAAGAAATAGCCACGAAATAAGAGTTGCGCCGTGCTCAACTTTTTTCATCTGAAATAAGAGTTTTCTCTCACTTTAAGCGTATAGCATGTCATAACAAGGTCTGAATCGCCTGTCTAAGGACGAAACGTGGTCAGAAACCTATTATCACTGCCTATACACGCACAAATCAAGGTTTTTTCAGCAGTTACCAGCTGTTTTTCATAGAAATGATGCCGTCGAGTAGATTACTGGCAAGTTTCAAGGCATTTATGGCCTGTTCACTGCTTTTCGGATTGGATATACCCGTTCTTGACTGTGCGACTTGCAGTTGACTGCTTATGTTCAAAGAACCTACTAAAAATGCGATAAATGCGTACTATCATTTTAGTGTTTTTGGTGTTCCGCAGGTCTACTATGACCATAAATCGCTCAGTTTCCAAAAATTGCTAAGACGAAGAGATTTCTGACGCTTACTACACACTGCAGCTGATTTTTACTGTGCTGATTTCTTATTTCGTAGTGTGAACGCTCCGCTTATTTCTTATTTCTTATTGCAGACGCCTTATTTCTTACTTCTTATTTCGTAGTGTGAACCGGGCTTTAGGCGGCCAGCCCAGCAGAAATTAGGTCACGGAACGTCCTATCCTTAATCACAGCCACCCCTCAAACTAATTTTCGTGTCTCGCGGAAAATCCTATGCTTTCCGTGGTTTGTACTACATGTACTGGTGTAATACGCTTAAAGATAATCAGTTCAGTTCTGTTTAGACTGAGTTCCCGTGCAGCCGGTCTGTCGGAAACGTGCAGTTTAATCGATTTTCGGGTGCGTCACTTATTGGAATTAAATTTTATTCATTCATCACATGGCTCTGCTATTGTTAGTTCACCTCTTCACGGGCTTAACTTCTTGCCGGGGCGCTTGCCAATTCTGAAATTTAAAAAAATGCAGTTAATTCATATATCATTCGGAGGGGGTTTGGAGATCTCCAGGAAAAAAGTCCAAAAATCTTCCTATTTTGCCTTAAATAAGCGAAAATTGGGTCGAGGGAAGGGTATTGGCCTGGAGGATGTAAACGCTCCTCACCCCCCGGCCCATGTATGAGTTAATTCGACTCTAAACAAAGTTAGATTTGCCACGAAAAAACTGTCACCTTATCCACGAATTGACCTTATCCGATTTTCGGTTGGTTTCCGCCTGTTTAGCCAGTATCTCACGCAGTTCCGGTGACATTTTCCTTAATTTCTCCACCAACTCTTCCTTAGAATAGGCACTGACATTGCGTGAGAGAAATATAACTACCAAAAAGAGCAAGAATTTTTGACGCATATCTATCTACCAGGCTCGCTAGTCAGCTGAAATAGTGCGGCTCGGAAGCATTTGCCCTTAATTGGCGCTGACATTTAGATAATGATCGGTTAATTAAGACCTGTTTAATGGGTTGTGGTGGTGACGCTTAATTAAAGGCTTTGTTTCAGGCGCTGCTCAAAGATCCGGGTCTCGTTTCGCGCCGTTACAGTCATCGTTATAAGTAAGTAGTGCTTTAATCCTGTCAAATCTTTTCTTGCTCAACGGCTCTCAGAGGGACAGTCAGGTTTCTGTTGTGGTTGCTTGTAAACATTATTAAGTTACGGGCAGAATCGAATCGATACTTAGAACGCTTTCTTGAGTCTTCGAGTTATAAAGTGAAAGATTTATGCTCTGCCTTTGCATTCCTATTGTCGTTGTTTGTTTGTTTGTTTGTGTAGTCGCAATAAACTGCTTCATTTTGGTGCCGAGACCCTGGATTTTGTTCGTGTTGTGCCCGCACCTCTTCATCGTTCCTCAACCCATCCAACAGTCAGGCACTTAACGCCGTTTATGGTACCTACACCATATATGGTACCCCCACCTTCGGGGCCTGTGGTGGTACCAAGGTACCCCCACGTTCGGGGTCTGTGGTGGTACCATATGGTACCCCCACCTTCGCGTTTTTCCGGTACCGGTACCATATATGGTACCACTCCGTTCAGATTTCGTACCATATGGTAGTGGTACCATATATGGTGCCGGCACCCATGGCCATGGGTAGGGGTACCATATAATGGTACCACCACAGTCGCCGAACATGGGGGCACCATATATGGTACCACTACCTACGGTCCCGGTACCATACCGGCACCTTATATGGTGTTGGTACCATAAACGGCGTTAAGTGCCTGACTGTCCAACCTCTACCAAGCTAACTACCACATCCAAGCACACTGAGCCCGAGCCCCAGTTCCCCTCCCGGATGTCACAGATGCAGCAAAGTCGGCCATTTTGCCCGTCACTGCCATTCACAACCCGTCTCCCCTACCGAGTCTGCTCCTGCCAAGGCTACTCCTGTGTCTCCAGTTCAACCGGCCGTTCGTCGCCTTGTACACAAGTCATCCCGTTCTCGTGTGCGCCCCACTTCCAAGTTCACCGATCACCGTCCCTCACCCTATCACTTCACGAGCTTCCGGCACCGTCAAACGGTTCAATCCCCTCATCGGCTATGGCTTCATCATGCGCTCGGACACTCACCAAGACTGTTTCGTTCAAACCTCCTCTATGCTCTCTTCACATTCCTCTCATTCGGCTCCACAATTACTCCCTGGAGAAAAGGTCCATTTCGATGTCACTACTGGTCCATTCGACCGTTCCGATTGCGCTGTCAACGTCATCCCCAATGCAGACATGGGCTGAGGGGTTGGCCCCCCTCAAGCTCTGACCTACCCCCTTAACCCGCCCCTACCTCCTCAGGAATTTTTTTGGAAGAATTTTGTATAGAAAATTGTGATGAAAATATGCCTGGGTTAGGTGCAAATGAGCTCAGAATAGCTTATTTTAACTTATGTTAATGAAAAATAAGCCGAAAAACCTTGATTTTAGCCAAGAATCGGACTTTTTGGCTTACCACCCCTCAGGCGCTCCTACCTCCTCAGCCCCCCTCAGGAATTGAAAATTCTACCCCCCCCCCTCAGCCGAAATGCTAGCCCATGTCTACCCCTATGGTCTTTCTTCCTCTTTTGTTTCCTTGCTTCCGGAGTGATCGTCAGGCAGAGATGTAGCCCCGATTCAACCACAACGCTCGTCCGAGAGGAGTGATGAAAGATTTATACTCAGCATTCCTATTGTCATTGTTTGTTTGTGTAGTCGCAATAGACACCTTCAAAAGGTAGGCAATTTGTCCAAAAATGCTATTTTGTCTTCAGAAACAAGAAAAATACAGTGATTTTTCATCGGAAAAATGAATAATAATTCGGTACCGAATACCGGTTAATGAATCCTTTGCGAATCACCGTATTCCTTCTGGGAAAGCGAACATAGACTATCGAGTTTAGGGAAAATAAGTTATCCTCACACCTTTTTCTTTTATTGCATTATTAGGGGAAGACAGATTTCTTAGGGTTGACTTACATTGTACTTGACTTAGTAGTCGAACAAAAAATTTATTGTCTCGTCTAGAGTACCAAACTAACCTCATTTCAAGCGACGGCGCCTAATGCCTTTCGCTTACCAGATTAACCTGGTTCAATTTAGAACTGTTTGTCAGGAAAAAATAGCCAAGGTAGAAGGGCTATTTTTAGCGCAGCCCTATAGTTCAAAATTGTCTACTTTTTGCGCGCAACACAAAGGCGCAAAAACCTATTGGCGCGTATGTGTGTCAGCATAGAAAATGAGCTGGTTGGTCGGCCGTGCATACATAGAATAACCATAAGGCCACGTGTCTCTATCTATCCGAGCGAGCCAGAAGATCGGAAGAGCCTTGACCCCCGAGCATCGGCCGTCCCTCCTCCTGCCCCGGCCAAAAACTGGCTCTACTTGTCGATTTCTGCTCCATTTGTGTCACCAGAGATAACCTGTCTGTCTGCCGCAGAAGAACTGTTGTGTAATGGTGCGCGTGCGTCTATTTGTCAGTATTTTGTGAGAAGAATTGGTCGCTATTGTGTCTTACTTGTGACTTGATGATATTGGCAGCTGTTTCTTTCTGTTATCACTGGATTAAATGCTGAAATGCAGTGTGGTTAGTGGCGGAAGTTGGAAGAGAAGTGTGGAGTTTATGAAGTGGAGCTTGCCGCTTGCTGCTATTTTGGTGCTAACTCGCGCTAGCTGGAACGCTGGTCACCACTTGAGGTGAAAATTTCTGAGCTGCGATGATCACTGCTTTTTGTAACAGTTCTCCAGGGTGCCTACCGTTGACAACCTCTTCTCGAGAGTAAACTAGGCTTGATTAGTAGGACATTTTATTGTGGATTTATACTCATAAGCTCAGTATTGAGTGTTAGAGCCTTTGGCGTCATGAACAACTTGAAGATGAGCAAGAGAAAAGTGAATCCATCCTGAAGGACAAGGTTGAAGAAATAATATTGTCTTCTGAACCTCTAGTGTATCAATAAGGAGGAGCACATCGATGCTGTGAAAAGAGAAATCAGGTTCAACATGGAGTCTTTTAGTCGCTTTTGTTTTTCTATCCTACCTGTTTGTTTGTGACGCCAATAGAGAAACCACTCAATATTGAGCTAGAGAATATAAACCCACAATAAAATGTTCTTATCGGCACTTCCATTTTTTTCTAACATGCTTAGTTCACTCTAGGGAAGGGGCTGGCGTAGTGTATGCTGTTCTTCCAATGGATTTTTTCTTTAGTTTTGACTGTTTTACGATTTATGCGCGAAAAGCTTCCTAGATTTGTACTGCATTGCAAGCTGCTGGTATAATTTGTCTATAAAATAGGTTTGCAAATATCGTTAGTGCTAGGAAAGCGTCTACCACCAATCGTCTACAAACGATCGTTGGCAAGACACAAAAGATCCAATTTTCAGTGATGATTTGCCATCCAGCACGCCATCGCCTGATCTCACTGCGAACAAAACCGCCAATCAGTCTGCTCAGCAGTCGAATGAAACCAAGTCGACCAGTGCTCAAGGTGCCGAAACGGAAGAAGAGACGGCAGAAAAGGTTGAAAGCATCGCGCCTTTTGATGAATGGACCAAAGAGAAATTGAAGGAACACAAGGTTGCATACCCTTTGAGAACTCCTTCCAGTTAATTTGAAATGGTTTAGCATCATCCTCACAAGCATGCGTCCGGTTCTCCGCCTCCTCAAAGGGCCGAACCGACTGGCTCTGCCCCTTCCCCTCCCAAGACCAATCAGAATGGACTGCCGGCTAATCCGACCAATGGAAACGGAGGACCTGGACTGGCAGTTGCATCCCATCCAGACCGAAATTACGCCTCCAAAGAATGTGGAGCTAAAATTCTGTTGTCCAATCCTGAAGCTGAAAACAAAGGCGCTCTAATAAAAGGTTTTTTTTGGCTAGGTTATAAGATCACTCAAATATGGTGAAATCTCAATTTACAGAGAAAGACCACGATGACTACATGCGAAATGCATGTGAAGTACCGGTCAAATACTTCATTCTGGAATTGTGTGAAACAATTCAGGCCAACACGATTGAATTGGCCAACTTTGAACTGTTTTCCTCTGGTCCCAAGGACTTCCGTGTCTGGGCTTCCGAGCGGTTTCCCTCCAATGATTGGACCCAAATCGGACAGTGGACAGCAGAAGACATTCGAAAAGTGCAAGCCTTTCCCGTCACAGACAGGGTCTATGCCAAATTCCTCAAAGTGAGAAACAGTTGTTGATCTATATGTGTATTGGTTTTCTTGTTTAGTTTGAATTGCTCACTCATTATGGCTCTGAGCATTATTGCACGTTGAGTGTGGTCAGTGTATATGGCATTTCCATGGTAGATGAATACGAGGCAGAAGCTCATGCCGAAGCCATGGGTCATCATCCTGCTCAAGACAATGGTGAGGAGTTTTTAGGTTTCCTTCTTGTCAACCATAAAATCGCCAACGTGGCACTAACAGGCAGTGCGCCAAAGAGGCTGTTGATGGCAACTGGTTTTGATCTTAAGACCGCCTGCGGCACTCGTGTTTAGTTGATTCTGCTGAGCAAATGACTAAAAAGGACAAACATACCCTACATAATGATGAAGAGTTTCAGCTGCTACCTCTGCAGCAGTATTGCCCACAGAACCGCCTGAGCCGGCTGTGAGACCACCGAAAAACGATTCAGTTCAAGCTAATGAGACATCATCTGAAGAGAAACAGGAGAAGAATTTTGTGGGCGCCGTTAAAGATGCAGTCAAAGGCGTGCTGAACAGAGCATCAGAGTTGTTGGGCGCCAAAAAACCAGCTGCAAGCCAAAACAAGACTGACTGTGAATGGTAACCTTTTTATTTTGTGCCGTAAGCCGTTCTCTACACTATCTCACTGACTATTTTAAAATTGATTACGATGCAAGCAAATCACACAACTTTCACATTCTTTATTCAAGGATTTCTCCGCTCAGTGGAGATGATATCATCACTTCAATTGATGGCCTTGCTTGATAGCATAATGCTGCCGTTTTTACAATCTTAACCAGTTGGTACTTATGGTATCATGTGATGCATTCAATAAGCAAATTGGAGCTTAATACATACATGGAAATATTTAGTATAACTTGACTGAAATTATATGGAATAATACCAGAATTTATACAAAACGTACTAAGTATAAATCACAAGAGAAACAATGAAGCAAAAACAGACTACTGCAAAACTCAGTAATTTGGTGAGAGCAGCTTGCCTTTGAACATCAACCTTATCCTCATCTTAACATGCGATTTCATATAAATAAACAAGTGCAAGCATGGACTAACCATCTGAAGATACACAACTGGCTGTCGTAGTTCCATAACTTACAGTGGGATTTGACTAATCAACATCACTAACAATGCATACATTGAGCACTCAGACAAAATGAAGAATATGAAAGTAAACAGACAACTCAACCGAACGCTGGTGGTAATCTTGTGTTGCTGTTGGCAAAGAAAGACAGAAAAACAGCCTAGGATAGTCTAAGAGCTGAACCAGAAGACAAAACCAGATGGCAACAGGACAGTCGAGACAGAACAAGTACACTATGCTGCTGTTGTTCCAGCTGGGAACCAAGACCACTAAGAATACTTCAGCATACCTACACACACTATTGCTGCATAAATTCCATTGCATGGCGATCATCACATTAGCGGGACAAGTTAGCAGATACAGAATACGATGACATGGTAGAAAATGTCAGAAATTGACTGCAGATTACATACAACAAACAGGTTTCAGTTTACAAGAAGAGTATATTTCAATTTGTGTAGGTATTTCTACAAGACAAACTGGCGTTTCCGCGTGCTGCACTGTCAGATCTGTCACAAGGACCCGAAGCCCAAGAGCAGTCGGTTCTGTCACTTCTTTGCGCCAAAGCCCAAGGAACACATTCCCACTGTCCGCCCCTCACATAAGCCCACCAAAGCCATTCCCAAGAGAAAGCAGAGAAAGCGCAGACGTGCCACCAATCATCGGCAGAGATTCGTGGAGATGCTGAGACGGGTTTCAAAGGAAGCCGAGTTGAAGGATGGTTCCAGACCTTTGACCCTCCTGACCACGACGCAGCCTCTGCTGCGACCAACCGGCTCACTTCCCGGCACCAGCACAACCCAGAAAGAGTCGGTCTTCATTCGACTGAACAACAGGATAAAGACATTGGAATGGAACATTTCATTGAGTGGCCAATACTTGAGTGAACTCAGTCGCAAATACGTCAACCAGATTACTGTAAGGGAGCTCAAACGTCATGTTATACCAGACAGTGGCTTCGATTTGTAGGAAATGCATCGGCAGCACAATAGAACGATGCGAGTTTTGAATGAGACAGCACGACATGCAGAGGAGGAGAGAAAACGACAGGAGGAAGAGATAAAGTTGCTCAGTTCCCGATTGGAAGCTTTAACCAGAGACTTCGAAGCTCTCAAACAAGACTGTTTGCGACCCAGCGAGGCACCCCTGTTTGACTTTGACCCCACTCCCGACACTGTTAATGAGGTGTGAATCGATTGTGTCTTCTTGGACCCGTACTTGGTTGTTACCACCCCAACACCCTGCCACTGACCCAAAACTAGAGGTGGCTCAGAAATTACTAATGCGTTTTTGTAATGGAAACACAGTTTGACTGATTACAATTTAGATTTTTAGCCTTACAATAAATTAAAATTGTTAGTAGAAACCGATTTCTAGGCGTTTTGGAGCTTTTTGAAGTTCTGGATCCCTCTCTGGGCCGGGGCTGAAGGCAAACCCCTCCCCAAACCGGACCTGTTTTGTTGTATATGTACACTTGGACTCATACATGGGCCGGGGGGTTTGCCCACCCCCAACTTGGGCTCGACCCCCCCCAAACGACCCCACCCACCCACCCACCTGAAGCCGACTTTTGTTCCTGACCCAACCCACCAAAATCGCCGCGAGCCCCCCCCCCAACCGGTAGGCCCACCCCCAAATTTTCGGATTTTGGCTACCCCCACCATTTTTCCGGCCCATGTATGCTTGGACTTTACAAATGGTTTCAGTTGCAAACCTGGATGCTGGCCGCGCTATCTCTTCAAGCTCTCACTGTGCTCTTGTTGGCCTGGTGTTGCTGGGGTAGAACTCGACGCTCCTCTATGGAGCGTCTAATCACGGACGAATTGAATCGACGCTCCGCCCACACGCCCACTTTCCAGCCGCTCGCCAACGGTCACGTGACTACCGGAAAGGGAGCCCTCACACAGGAGACTGTTTTCGCTGGTAAATCACTCACATAGATGTACAGTAGAAGTTCCCTCACGGTGGGCAGAAAAACGTCCCACTTCTAGAGGCCTCCTGGGTGGTGGTCTGGGCCCAAGTTCTAGTGGAAGGCGGTGGTTTACTAAAAACACTGAAAAATTACAATTTTGGGCTAAAAATTGTTCACATAGGAGGTGGGAGGTTCGTGCAAAAACTTCACTTAGCTTCGGTGGAGGTGGGGGTGCGGCCTGAAAGTTTCGAAACTTTTTACTGTGATTTTTTATCTAATTTCGAGTGACATAAAGTAGAAACGGCCATATTTAAGTTACTGTTGCTAATTGCACGGACATCACCTGGTGATTGTGGTAAAATGAGCCAAGTGCTTTGTGCTTTTCCTGTTAGCTGACTAAATTTGGCATAAGTGACACAATTATCTACTTGTATTTTAGGTAAAAATATTTAAACTGATATTGAATCTAATTCACGAAAATGTAACAAATTAAAAGGCGATTCTCTCGATTTCGACTTTCTGTTTCTTGGCTCGTTTTACAATAGTGGACATATTATGGTACGCCTACCTGTGCCGGCACCACACGTGTAACTGAGGGCTCTGCCCCACCCCGAAACGATTTTTCCGACCCCCACCCCTCCGATTTTCTGGCAAGTAATTTTTTGTGATGTTTTACAATTTCAGACAGGCGCAAAATTCCCTGTAAAACTGCGCCTTTTGCTGTTTTCAGCCGGAACATACCGATTTTTAGTGCCCCCAACCCCCTCTCTTGTGCTCCAACGCATACATGGGCCGGAAAAATCCGGAGGGGGGTGAGGGTGGGAGGGATATGGCCGGCCGAGGGGGAGGGGTATACCCCCCTTACCCCCCTCGGCCCATGTATGCTCCAACGCAATATAAATTCTACTGAATTGCAGTGCCCCAGCCACCGACCGAAGAAGAGAGTTGTCCTGCCTCTCCCGACGCCTCCATAGCAGGTGCGGGTCGGAAGCGCCGAAGAAAGAGAGCAGCCAAATCGCAGCCGGACACCGACTCGGCGGTTGAAAGTCGCTGCAGCGCCACTCCCACGCCCAGCGAACTGAGCAGCGAACTCGAGATCCACTCCCAGCCCGACAGCTACCGACCGTCTCTTGACGAGGCCGATCGGACGCTGGTGACCAGTCAACGACGCAGCAGCTCGGCGGATCGGGATCGGTTTTCGCCCAACAAACGAGTCAGTCCCGGATGGACTCAAGTGCGACAGAACGCCAACCGAAAGAGCAAGACCGATCAGTTGAAAATGGGAGGAAAGGAGAGGGTGGAAATTCAGTCTCGCAATCGGTTCGGACCGCTGGGCAAGGGCAGACCCAACAGTGATCTCTTTTGAGTGGTGGGCTGGTGAGTGTCGCCGGCCGGGTTGGTTATCCAAGTCGTTTTGTGATGATTGGCTTTAGTAGACAGGGTGTTTGAAAAGGTTTACCAACTGTCTGTCCAAGTTTCAGCTACCTACCTATGCAGTAGGTTTTTTTCGGAAAATTTCGGTACAAACCATACGATTTTTTATCAACCAGCGCTAAGCCTTATGCAGGTCACGAAATTGGCCGCCTTTGAAGTTCAAGCTCGTTTTCAAAGGAAATCGGCACAATATCTGGATAGGTTTGTATCCGTGTGCTTTGAATTTGCGTTAATAGAAGGTTTCCTGGCATTTCCATGGTGTAACTTTGGTAGCTTTTATAACTATAAGAAATTTTTTGTCATCTCGGAAACTAACGTTAGAGAAGAAAACCGGTGAAAAACCGAAAAAAAGCGGGCTTGACTTTCTGATTTGTTGTAATTAGTCAGTAATGCAGCTGTTAAGAATAAGACAAAACCAAAGACGTAACGCAATCCGGCTGACACGCCCTCAATTTGTTGAGAACAGAACAGAAAGTGATTTTTGCTGGTTAATCAGATCAGAAGCAAATGGTGTCGATATATTGGGCTAAACTTTTTTAAACACCCTATAGTTTACTGGCTGACTGAATGGCCATAATGAGAGTGTGAATGTGATTCACTTACGTACCATAATAGACAGTCGAGATGTTTTCTGTCAAGATTTGCTCAAACTTGTGATTTTCTTTTTTGGTATTTGATAAAGCTGTTGCTGAAGACAGATATTGTGGATGGATGGATTGCATACATGTAACAGGTCATCCGCCGATGGGGGGAAGTGGTTTGGGGGGTCTGAGCCAAAATTTTGGGAGGGGGTAGGACACTAAAAAACGCTCAAAAATCGCAATTTTTGGGCTAAAAATCGTCAAAAATCGCTAATTTGGGCTAAAATACAGCTAAAAAGTGCTGTTTTGCAGGCGAATTTGGCAATTTTTGTGTCTGAAATTGTAAGAAATTGCAAAAATTTGCTCAAAAATTTACTTACCAGAATAATCGGAGGGGGCGCGGGCGGCGAAATCGTCTCTGGGGGGTGGGTCCCATCCGGGGGGTCTGGCCTAAGTCGGGTGGGGGCAGACCCCCCTGTTACATGTATGATGGATTGTCCGCGTTAGCCCCTGCGTTAGGCCGTATATAGGCCAATCACGCACACCCACATCCTGCCCTTCCTTCGCTACTAGCCAGCCTAAACACATGCTCGGTGTCAGTCTGGGCGGGTCTCAGAGTAGCTGTCCCCGTTCCATATGTGCCAACACATGTGTGGTTGCTATTGTAGCCTTAGGTGGTTAGGCAGCTCCAGTCGGTTCCCTTTCACCTACTCACTGTCACCAGCTTTCGGTGGTCTGGGTTGGGCTTTGTGCCGACTAGAGTGCGAACAATACCTAAAAAACCCAATACCCCAATACCCAATACCAATACCTGAGACCCCCAATACCCAATACTTGCGTTGCTGGGCCAAAAATTGCAATTTCACTGGACAGGTACATTCCAGTTGCGTACAGAAGATTTTTTGCACTGCAATTAAAATTTTTAAGAGCCCTGGTTGGGCCGCTGCCCAAGCAGGGCGAGAAATTTTTGAAAAATTAGCTTTTCGGAAACCATTTAGGGGGGTAAAAACCCCAATACGCAATACCTGGAAAACACCCCAATACACCCAATACCCAACACCCAATACCAGTTCGCACTCTAGTGCCGACCACCAACTCTTTGCGGCAAGAAACTTGCCCCGTCGAGTGGATGAACGCACGACGTCGCGCACAGTGGCTTTGCGGCCTAAACCACTACTAACTGTGCCGGCTGACAGACACTGTACGTTGTTGTTGAGTAACCAAAACGTAGCAAATAGTTTTACTACTGAGTGAATTTTTTCTTCAACTGCCAAAAGAAATAAGGGGCGGTCCATAAACTACTACGTTCAAAAATTCAAAATTTTGGACCCCCACCCCCTCCCGGCGTTTTTAGAACAACCCCCTAAGAAACTACAACGTTTATGGCTGACACCCCCCTCCGGCTAAACTTGGTACTGTGTTGGACATTAGCAAATCTTCAATAAAATCGACATGACACTGCAGAAGCTGTGAAAAAGAAACTTTTTGACAGTGAACTACCATTTTGGCGGTTGGAAATATGAACTGGGTTGAGTTTTCCTTGTAATATAGTTGCGGACAAAAGCTTCCTAAGCACATAAAAACGTCGACGTTTTCGACATCAACCCCACCCCACCCCCTGCGACGTTTTCAAGCGTTCAACCGACCACTCGCACCCCCTCTCTGAACGTCGTAGTTTATGGACGGCCTATAAGAACTGCATTTATAGCATATGTACAAAATAGGTACACAACAAACATGGGTCAGGTGCTGCGCCATTGCCAGTGGCAGTAAATCGGCCCTTTCAAGTTGGATAGAGCTTTGGAAAACTAGCCAGAGTCAGACAGAAGAAGTTATAAGACGCGTCGTTTTTTCACAACAATCAGGAACACGAAAAAAGTCCACGAAAAAGCCGATTTCCAGTAGTTAAGAAAGAATCCAATTTGTAGGGACCGCGTCAAACTGCGCTAAGAAAAAGAGTGGTGCTATATAGGTAACAAGTTACGCTGATTTCAAATCCGATTGAAATCAATTTAAATAAACTGTCCTTTCAACAGAAAATAGACGAATTCAGTTTTTGAGAAAAAAATGCCCCTTAACGGCTGAATTATGGTTCAAAATGGATTTTTTTCGGTAGGTCATACTGTGTTTCATATAAATACATCTCTTCCTACCATCAATAACAGAACGCAAAAAAGAATTTGCGCTTGAAGTTTCGAAAACCGTTTTCGGACCGTATTTTGGCCGTATTTTTGTATTTTCTAAACGGCGCAGCCGGACGTACTTTGCCCATCCCTACTATCAGACTGATCCTGTAATCGGGAGTCAGAGTTGCCTTGACGGCGAACCCTCAGCTCCACTATTGATTGTCTGCGCCGGTTCCTCAAGTAGGAGCGAAAATAAAACTCTACTGTCAATCGTCTAAGCTCGCTGGCAAAGAGGAAGTGCAGGAAAGGGTCGATTTGCCAGACCAGATGACCGGCGCCCAACGACGCCACATACAGCAACTTGTCTGCCCAGTCGGCCAACTCTTTTCGCAGGTAACTGCGCAGATGTGTGGCAACCACGCAGACAAGTTGCGGTAGCGTGAGGACAAATCCCAGAATTAGCAGGCGCGTTTCGGCGTCTCTAGTTCTTCTGAACGGCGGCTGCGCCTGTAATCGGCAGAGTAGTTAGTAAAAATGTATTTGACCGACATCACATCCTAGGTACGTTCGGCAAAAAGGGGTGTAAATCCAAAAATCACTGTTTTAACATAATATTGTAAATGACCTACAGAACAGAAGGCAAAGCATAAAATATTAAAAACAAAGTGAGGTCAGTATAAAAAGGTGACAAACCCTAAATAGGCGTTCAACAGATTTTGGCAATGAATAAAAGTGATAAAGAACAACCCGGGTAGATTTTATAGCTTTGCAACCATGAATCTCTACCGATTTGAATGAATCCTCTTTTGAAAGAAAGACTATAAATTCTTTAAAGATTGGTGCAATTTTTATTGAAATTCACTGCTTAGTTCTTGAGATATTTGCTCTCAAAGTCGAAACAGATTTTGGCAAAGAACAAGAGCGACTTCGTTGCACTTCATAATAAAGAAGAATCCACTGCTGGAGGCTAATGACACTTTACTGTTGAAGTAAACCGAGTTTGTGTGTCACCAGTAAAGCTTCCAATAGCATTTAGCAGTAGCAGGAATCCGTTTTATTACGAAGTGCAGTGGAATAATAGAAAATCGCTCTTGTTCACTACCAAAATCGCTGTTTTGATTTTGAGAGCGAAAATCTCAGGAAGTAAGCTGCGTACATTAATGAACATTTCAGCAGTCTTTTAAGAATTTCTTTATCTTTCATTTAAAAAAGGATTCATTCAAATCGGTTGAGATTTGCGGTTGCTACAGTGAAACAGCTGCTAGGGTTGTTTTTTTTTGGCGGACCCTGTACTTACGCATTTCCTTACATTCATTCGCAAGAAATAATTGAAAAGATAATTGAAATTCGAGGCGAATTTCAATTAAATTACAATTAAGTTATGGCCCAACTTTTGAATTTCAATTAAATTAAATTAATTGAATTGAAATTTAAAACGGGCCAATTATGCGAATTTAAATTACAATTAAATTAATTTTTTACATCACTAACTGAAGCGCCGTTTGAGATTTGTTGCGGGCATGTCTGGTCTGATTGGCCAGAACAAAAGTGCCGTGCACATCTACAGTACTCACTCACCTGCGCTGCCCATATGTACATACAGGGTGTCTCACGCTAAGCGTCCAACGTTTGATGATGCTGTTTTGCCACCTTATCGAGCACAGATATTGCATGCAAGTACTGAATGACTACCACCGGTTGGATTGTCTAGTAGCATTTGAGAGTGGTTTTGGAACAGACAGATCTTCTTGACCATCAGTTTCCAGGTATAGGGCATTCAGAATCCACTCGGTTTCTGTTTTGTGCAAAATGTTTCGATTTTCTTAGATCCGTTTGTTTCTAGCTACCGTACTTGACATAGTCTTGCGGTTTTTCAACACGAAAACATGAGATACTACGGTAGCAATTTGCAGATTTTCTGAGAAAACATTCGGCAATTGTGGACACTAGCCCCATTAGCGGAAACCTACCATATTAACTTAGGACTGAGATTGAAACTAAAAGTAAGTCTAACTTCATCCTAAGGTTCATTCATCGTGAACCTACCGTATAGTGCTGTTTATAGTACCCAGGTACTATATATGGCACTTAGGGTTTTGCGAAAATAAAATTGAATCCATTTATAGTACCCGGGTACTATATATGGCACTCTACAAATCTGCTCTATCAGAAACTAACAACAGTATGTGAGATTTCTTTCTCAAATTACGGCCTAGTTGTAAAATGTAGGTTATTCACTCATGCCAGAACCTCTATGATTGCATCATCTGCTGTTTTTCTTCACACAAACATGGTTCACCACTAAAAATCCTGTAAGATTTGTACGTTTTCTATGTTAATAACTGCTCACTGTAGAATAAAAATCTGTCTCCATTTATAGTAGTACCCGGGGTACTATAAATAGGGGGTGCTATAAACAGCACTATACGGAAGCCTGAAACCTGATCACAGTGCTGAATAGAAGCCCTCGGTTCCAAGTAAGTGAAGGATAGTGTCACTGCATCTAAATCGGATGCGTCATGCATAAGTGAAATGCACGCCGCTTCCCTCGCAATTCGGGAGCGAAACCTAACTTAGCTGTACACCCTTTAGAATCCTCTAATCGAGTTCTCTGGATCAAGTTGAATGGGATGGCCACTGAAAATGAACTGACTTCACGTTTTATCGAACAAACTCTAAGTCTTTTAATAGATATTATCCAAAATTGGCCGGAATCTAACTTGCCCGTGGCACTATGTATATTTGTGTGAAATTCGGTTGAATTGCGTTCACTTAGTCCCGAGCCTCTAACGATCAAACTTTTGGACACTTTTTTAGCGTGAGACACCTTGTATAAACCAATTCTACATACTTTCATACTTTTGCATTTACTTACGGATCGGCTGGCCCGTAGCGTGCCAGCGCACAGAATGTAGATCAACATTATTACTGAGAGAAGAATCGGTTGTACAATCATCTCACGAATCTGCAACATTCGGCGCTCTACGTAGCTCAGATCTTAGACATACTTGTGCAGACAACACTTATTATGGCTGACAAAATGTAGTACCGGCTTTTTCGGTAGATAAGCCCAGAGGCGTTTATTTGGTTTTGGTACTTTTACCAACTTTAATTCGAATTTAAATAAACGCCCGGGGCAGTGTGAAGTGAACGAAGACTAGAGTCAGGAAATAATTACGAGCTAAAATAATTATGAGGGTCAGAAATGGGCAAAATCACTATTACGTAACTTTTGCACGTCCCTTACCAGATTAAAACGCACAGCTGTAGGAGACGAGATGTTGTAGAAAGGAACGGTGTCATAACCCCTGCTCACATACGCAAACGGCTCCACCAACATCAGTAGATTGTGACCCCAGGTAAACAACCACGACGCACAGATCAGATTTGCCATCAGCTTCGGCTTGAGAACCTGTCAATTGATTATACACTACAGGTGCGAACAAAAAACATACATATAACAGGTTAACCGCCGATGGCGTTGGGGGTCTGAGCCCAAAGTCTACGGGAGGGGGTTTGGAACAAAAACGCTCAAAAATTGCAAATTTGGGCTCAAACTCAAACACAGATGAAAAGTGCTGTTTTACAGGCGATTATAGCAATTTCTGCATTTTTTTGTCTGAAATTCTTAAAAAATCGCAAAAATTTGCTAAAAAATTACTTGCCAGAAAAATCTAAAAGGGAAATCATCTCGGGGGTCTCCGATCAGGGGGTCTGGCCTAAGTCGGGTGGGTGCAGACCCCCTGTTACAACATGTTTTTTCAGGTTTTGTTCGCAATCTAATATACAAATGAAGTAGGCATATATTTGCCCACCTTACATACTTATTAGGTACCGGTGCCATGAACGACATTTACGGTAAAACTTCTAATAATAGCGCTGCGCTATTATTTTTTAGTGATTTCTTTTGGGGTCTCTATTATTGGAGCTGCGTGTTTATTATTTCAAAGCTACATTGACCATCTCTAGTTCTAGTATCCTAAAAATACAGAGTATTTTTGTCTTAAACACAAGCAATCTTTATATGAGTTTTAGTCTGACTAATGTTTGTGAGCTTAATCAAAGAAAATTGTCTCAAAGGGACATTGGAAACACGTACAAAGCGTTGATAGTAGTGCGCGTGGGAGCGCTATTATTACAAGGGCGCTACTATTCGAGCGTGCGCGTTTATATTTTCGGGTTGTCCGTAAAGGGCGCTACTATTGGAGCGGCTTTTTTATTAGAGGTTTTCGGTAAGTGCCTGACTGTAAATGACGAATCTATCGTATGGCAAGAAAAGTCTGAAAGCCGTGCTCTCAGTAGCTGGAAGGCAGAAGCACTCAGTTGTTAAGGCTATGGCAGAACAACCTTATACCAGGGTCCGCGAAAAAAACAACCCAGCAGATTTTTCGCTGTAGCAACCGCAAATCTCAACCGATTTGAATGAATCCTTTTTTAAATGAAAGATAAATAAATCCTTAAAAGATTGCCGAAATTTTCATTAATTTACTCGGCTTAGTACCTGAGATATTGGCTCTCAAAGTCAAAACAGTGATTTTAGCAGTGAACAAGAGGGATTTTATATTATTCTGCACCTCGTAATAAAACGGATTCCTGCTACTGCTAAAGGCTATTAGAGGCTTTACTGGTGTGCAGAAACTCGGTTTACTTCAACACTAAAGTATCATTAGCCCCAGCACAGCAGTAGGAATCTGCTCTATTATGAAATGCAACGGAATCGTTTTGCCAAAATCTGTTTCGACTAGAGGGCAAATATCTCAAGAACTAAACTGTGAATCTCAATAAAAATTACACCAATCTTTGAAGAATTTAGCAGTCTTTCATTCAAAAAAGGATTCATTCAAATCGGTTGAGATTCATGGTTGCAAACGTAAAAAATCTGCTGGGTTGTTCTTTTCTTTATCACTCTTGTTCATTGTCAAAATTTCTGTTTTGACTTTGAGGACAAATATCACAGGAACTAAGCAGGCTATCTTAATAAACGTTACATCAATCTTTTAAGAATTTATTTATCTTTCATTTAAAGAAGGATTCATTCAAATCGGTTGAGAATTGCGGTTGCTACAGCGAAACAGCTGCTGCGTTGTTTTTTTTGGCGGACCCTGTATATAAATACCCGAGTGTGGTCTACTGGAAATCGAATGATCACCAACCGCTCGACAGCCAGCAACAACTGGTTGAGCAGAACTCCGTACCAAATCACATTCAACAAATAGCCGTACGTCCTATAAGTACAGAAAGCAACGGTACGCTGGTGGTAAAAGTAAGCTAAAAGTAAAGTTTTAGTGAGTAAAGTAAATGTAAGCTAAAAACAGAACAGAAAACTTGTCAACATTTCAGCTGGTAAGGCTCACTGCTTGCTTTGCAGAGGCGGCCAGCCACAGACACGGTCACTTACAGTTCAGGCATTTTGTCCATACTAGGCCTTATACGTAGCTACATATCCTTGCATAGTATGGATATTAGTTATATGTAAAATTTTACTAACTTACTAAACTCAGACAACGAATTTACTTACTAAATTCAAATTTGAAAAGTTGTAACTAACTTTTACTAACTAAATTCGGAAAATTTTCGTTCGGCACAACACTGATCACTAACGGCATACCAACAGGTTGGCTACACACAGCTATGGGGCCGTTCATAAACGACGTCGTTCCAGAGGGGGGGAGGGGGGGTCGGCTGAAATGCGACGATAGACGACGCACCAGGAGGGGGAGGGGGTTAGCAAAAAACGACGTCGCTTTTTTCGGAATTTTAGGGTACTTCAATTACATTATTTTCGATTTATGCACATTCTATCAAACGTTTCTCCATACAGAAAAGCTTCCCAGAGCGGTTGTAGGGATTTATTCTATTGATTGTGCAGTATGGTAACAAGAAAACGTCACAGTACTCTATGTACTGCCGTTTTATTGGGGGGGGGGGGGTAAACCGAAAACGACGTCGCCGTAGGGGGGGGGGTCCCCAAGAAACGACGCAAGGCGATTTTGGGGGGAGGGGGGTCCGAAAAATCGGGATTTTGGAACGACGTCGTTTATGAACGGCCCCTATGTATGTAAGTAGGGCTACCGGAGACTTCCACTCAGTATCCCACCCCGCTTAATAACCCACTGGGATATTACATGGACGGACCCTTGTTTCGCTTTATATCCCTTGGAATATATTTATTACTTGGCGGCAATGTTTACGTCAAATTTGTAATAATTTTCTTTACACAAGCATACCGTATGTATGATAAAACATTGTTCCGGTTAATGTCCCATGCCGTTTCCAGTTAATACCCATGGCTTTGTCTAGTTAATATCCGGATTAATATCCGAATTAACTGGCGCAATGTTTTCACTGAGAAACGTGATTTTCCGTGTTATATCCCCTGGGATACTAAGTGGAAAACTCCGGTAATACTTACTAATAGTCAGGTATGGACAAAATCCCTGCACTGACTTACCGAACCAGCAAAGGAAATCGGTGATACTGGCGCCGCAGAGCAAGATCGGTGAGCACAAGCAGAATGCCGATAATGTCGAAGCAGGCCAGTGACCGGATTATCATAAAGAACTTAGTGTTCATGCTGGTATTGCGTAGTTGCACCATAGGAATAAAGAGCAGAATATAGGCCACCAGCGAAACTGACGTTAGCATCAGATCCAGCTGTGCGAAGATCGATTTCACCGCCATCTACTACCCTTTTCTACAAGATGAAATTTTGAACTAAAGTCTGTTCAAAAATCTTGGGCGCTGGGTACATCCGGCAGTGTCCCGAATTTATGCGTGGTGCGTTACTTTGGGGGCTGTGCAAAAATGACGTCATCGGTTAGGGGGAGGGGGTTTGTCAAATGATGACAACCGATGACAAGGGGGGAGGGGGGTTCGGCCAAAGATGACGTCACTTTTGCCTCATAGGGAAATTTTGAGAAATTAGCCTTTAAAAACGCATTTGAAAGGCATTCTTAGGTTAAAATTAACAGTTTTAGTAGTATGAGGAGGCCTGGTTGGATTCTGACCAACAAGTGCGAGAAAATTTTGAAAAATTAACTTTAAAAAACGCATTTAAAACGTATTCTTGTCCTCATTAGAGCCCTGCATAGGCGCTCGGTAGAGAATTTTGGCTTGGTTGTTCCGGTTGGAGCGTGCCTGGGATGGATAGGATTACTTTTTAAAATCTAGGTTGTACTTTTAGCCAAAACAAGCTTTTCTTTAAATCACTTTTATGTTTAGATTTGTTGCATCATTAGAAATGTTTCTTTTGTACGTACTGTACGTAGTACTCGCACAAGTGATTTTGCAAGATATTTCGGCGATTTTACCTCTCCCAGAACGGGTCGGGCCGTCCGGCGCCAAATGTCAACCGGGCGGAGTCGAAATTTGATATTCCAGGCCAGGCTGTGAAAAGAGGCACCCCATGCAGGGCTCTAATTTTGACACCTTTTGTAATGAATTTTTTCGTTTTCTCTTATTTTTGACACGTCTTTTTCTTAGTTCCTTCACCAGAAAGGGATAATAACCGCGTCGTCCATGGCTTTTTCACTGAATTGTGATAAATTAGTAGGTTTCGGAATTTTTTACTTTGATTTTCTTAAAAATAGCCGGAAATCTTCTTATAACAAACTGTTTCTAAATACGGGAAAATTTTATCTCTCCCGAAACAGGCCAGCCATCCGGCGGCAAAATGTCATTTGGGCGGACTCGAAATTTGATATTCCAGGCCAGGCCGTGAAAAGAGGCACCATGCACAGGAGGGCTCTATTTAGATACCTTTAGTAAAGTTTTCTTATTTTTGACAGGTTTTTCTTTTCACCTGCACCAAAAAAGGTGTACGTACACTTACCTTACTTGGATACCTTTACTGTTTTCAATACACGTAGTTCATATTAACTGTGTCGATGGCTTTTTCACTGAATTGTGATAAATTAGCAGATTTTCGAATTTTTTCTATGATTTTCCTTAAAAATAACGGGAAGTCTTCTTTAAAAAACAAACTGTTTCTAAATACGGAAAATCTAGAGGAATTTAGAAGAATAACTAGTAGAAGAATCTAAGAACTACTGTCCCAAAATTTGCTCATTTTAATGCAGAAATTTTTGCAAATTCGGGGGGGGGGGGTTGGAAAAAAGTGACGTCATTTTTTAGATTTTAGAGGGGGGTTTGGAAAATGATGAAAACAGTTGACAATGGGGAGGGGGGGGGGCGGAAAATGGCCAAAAATGATGACGTCATTTTTGCACGGCCCCCCTGCTGAGAAGAAAGGGGCCTGACAAAAATCGACTTTTTATTAAAAACGCCAATTTTGTTGCCGATACCAGATTCGGACTCCCCAACCTTCAGGCATCTCAAAAATACTACCGTCGACTGGTCCACATCAACGCTACCAGAGTTACAGTC